>NC_069494.1:18441337-18476858 GCF_026875155.1 Cherax quadricarinatus
CAAGGTTAAAAAAACCCCAAAATTGGTAAAAAAAAGGACCAAATTTGGAAATTCAAGGCCCAATGGTAATACAAGGTCCACAATGGGGGATACAAGGATCATAATGGTAAAACAAGGTCCACAATGGTAATACAAGGCCCACAATGGTAATACAAGGTCCACAATGGTAATACAAGGTCCACAATGGTAATACAAGGTCCAACAATGGAAATACAAGGTCCCCCAATGGTAATACAAGGACCACAATGGTTTAATACAAGGACCACAATGGAAATAAAAGGTCCACAATGGGATTAAAAAGGTCCACAAGGGTAAATACAAGGACCACAATGGTGAAAAAAGGGACCACAATGGTAATACAAGGACCACAATGGTAATACAAGGACCACAATGGTGATACAAGGACCACAATGGTAATACAAGGACCACAATCGTAATACAAGGACCACAATGGTAATACAAGGTCCACAATGGTAATACAAGGACCACAATGGCAATACAAGGACCACAATGGTAATACAAGATCCACAATGGGATTACAAGGTCCACAATGGTAATACAAGGGCCACAATGGTGATACAAGGACCACAATAGTAATACAAGGACCACAATGGTGATACAAGGTCCACAATGGTGGTGTGGAAAATTTTTAATTTTCCGAAACTATAGCGCCTAATAGGTGTTTTATGTGCCGATAGGAGTCAAAATGTATTTGAAAATGGAGTAGAACCAAGAGTTCCCTTGGCGCATGCGCGGATGTGCGGGGGAGGCAGGCGCGTCTTGTTTTGGGAATGGTGGTGAGGAAGCTGAGAAAATATGGAACCACGAAATTGACGTTCACGGTGGCCTAAAGATTAATATAGGCCTCATTTCATAATAAGAAGTGTCGTAACTGTTCCTGGTGGAGAGTGAGGGAACGGGATTTAACGGGGACCACAGTAAATAGAGTGGTAAAAGTGTGATAAGGGGAAAAGGACCGGGTGGGTGACTGACGCGTCACCAATGGACTGTGTACTGGGGAAAAACCCTTGATTAAACATCCCATCGGGCCAGATCTTAATGGAGTGACCTTAGTTTGTAAATAGTTTGAGAGTTTTAAAAAAATCTCTTGGGAAATTTTTAATGGAATTAAAAAGAAAAAAAAAACGCTAATTAAAAAGAATATGTGAACGAAAAAAAAGTCGTTTGCCCGATGAACCCGCTAACCTCGTGTTTAAAAACAGGAAAGGGAAACTCCTTGAGTCACGCGTCTAAAAACAGGAAAAAACCGCGGGATACCTCGTCCTGCTGGAAAGAAACGTGTCGATGTAGCAGGACTCGAAAATGAGTGGTGAATCAAGAAAAGGAATATCAATCCCCCACAGTTAAGTAACCCTTCTAGTTATAGCAACCTTAGACGCCAGGGTGGGATGTTTAATTTGATAGGTTAAGAGTGATCCACTACCCCCAAGTACCCCCCGGAAAAACAGTGGTAAGTGGTGGGATATGTTTTAAAATGCTTTTCCTTGATGGGGTGTACCAGGGACTTACCCCCCCCTCATTCAGCTAAACTAATAAACTTACAGTCCACAATTAAATTTTACACGACTTGTGGGGGTTTGCAAAGTCTGTATATATTACATCTGCATTCTTTTTGTCTTCTTGTGCATTTTAGGACTTGTCGTAGTGATAAATAGTTGAGACAGACAGGAGCGACTCTGTTTCTAAAACTGTTGCCCTGGGTTGTGTAACTGATGGGTTTCTAGATGGGTGGTGATCTTTCTTCTTAGACCCTTTTTAAAAGAGTTTTTATGATATGGGATGTTTGTGCTATCGGTCTGTAGTTCTTTGCGTTGCTTTACTGCCCCCTTTGTGTGGAGTGGGGCTATGTCTGTTGTTTTTAGTAAACTGTGGGAGACCCCCGTGTCCATGCTCCCTCTCCATAGGATGGAAAAGGCTCGTGATAGGGGCTTCTTGCAGTTCTTTGACGAGCACAGATTCATGAGTCTGGCCCTGGGGCAGAGTGCCATGGGCAATGTCAATTTATCGCCTGTTCGAAGTCATTTGGCGTCAGGATAACAACGGATAGGCTTGTGTTAACCAAATTTTGTGGCTCTCTCATAAAAAATTCATTTGTCTTCGACTCTCAGTTCTGGTTAGCGGCTTGCTAAAAACTGAGTCATATTGGGACCTTGAGTAGCTCACTCATTTCCTTGCTGTCAATCTGTGTAGGACCATCTTTCGTTTAAGTAGGGGCCCCCAATACTGGACGTTGTCTCGATTTTGATTTGGCAAGGAGAAGAAATACTTTGGGTTTCTTTCGATTTCATTTGTGGCTTTTTGTTTTCCCGCGATTCCTGACTCCTATAAGATTCCTTAGCTTAAGTTCTATGCTCTGCTATTTCTCTGACCAAGTGTCTTCCCTACGCATTCAGATATATTGACCTTTTTAGCCGCCTTCTGTTATTCTTTTCGTCGCCTGTAAAGGGAGCACCTGTCTCTTTCTATTTTACATCTACTCCTCCTTTTTACATTAGAGGAATAAGCCTTGTGCATACATGAGTGCCACAAGTTAATCTGTCTAGACATAAGTTGGGGTCTGTGTTGCCTTAGTATATCTTCCCCTGTTATATCGGTTAGGACTTAGTTTACTTGGTCCCACTTATTGTTTTTGTTATTGAAGTTGAATTTGGTGGAATGCTCTCTCGTGACTAGTCTCATTATGTCGGTACTGGGGCTCCACGCATCATGTCTGGACCTCAATTATGTTGTGGATCTGAGGTAATTTGTTTTTGATATGGTGACATTTCTTATCAGATCATTCAATGTTAGTGAAGATGAGGTTTGTGTATTCTCCAGTTGGTAGGCTCTATTATTTTGCGGGTTTTATTTGAATTTTGTGCAGAGATTTAAAGCTGTGTGAGTGTGAGTTTTCATCAGAGCTGCCTCTGGTGTTATTTATCCTGCAACAATATTATTTGATATATTCCTCCATTTTAGGGCCTTAAGTTGAAATCCCTCAGGAGCAAGATGTTGGGTGAGGAGCTGGAAGATTTTCCAGACAGTGGTCAATTTTTAACAGCTGTTCCTGAATTGCTGGGTGTTGCATCCGGAGGTTGTAAACATACACAATGACTAGGGTTTTGGTTCTCGACTTTACTGCTAAATCTTCCACTGCATCATTTGAGGCAATTAGCAGTTCTGTGCAAACAAGTGACTCTGCAATGTACAGGCCAACCCCCCCTTTTGCCTGGTCACTCTGTCACATCTGTTAGGTTGTAAACCTGGATCCATATTTCTTGGTTCCAAGGTGATCCTTTATGTGGGTCTCAAGTGAAAAGCGCGAAATTGCCTTTGCCTCTGCAAGCAGTCACGGTGAAAGATGAAAGGTTTGTGTTGTTTGTTGCTGGGCTTTAGACCCTTGTATATTTGCAAGTGGAGAATGTCATCGGAACTGTGGTATTGTTGCGTACTGGGGGGGGATGGATTTTTTTTACTGGCATTAGTATCTATGTTCTGTTTTTTTGGAGTGGAGGGCCATCGACTGTGGTTCCACTCCAGGGAATAACTGGAGTTGGTGTACAATTTATGCCATTTCCTGCAGTTTTTTTTTCATTCTGGCACTAAAAAACCTCTCCACTTGAGTCGGCTGTGGAACCCAGGTTTTTCACATGGCTGGATGTTTCGTATCTTTTATGTCCCATTTAGATGGTGTGCCTGGCAATTTAAGTTATAGCACAGTCATTTCCTGTACTGAGAGGGAACATAACATTTCGGGTGAAAAAGCTTACAGGGAAGGGAGTTTGCATTTCCTGTTGTCATATGGGCATGGCATTTTCTAGGGTGGTCCATAGTTGCACGTTCCATTGTTTTTCAGATTTCCCATGTCTGCAGATACAGAGTCCATAGTATGTGCACAGGCTTAGTAGTGAATTGTTGTAGTATGGTATTGTGGGTTAGTTATAGTGAATTGTTGTAGTCATGGTATTGTGGGGTTAGTTGTGAATTGTTGTAGTCATGGTATTGTGGGTTAGTTGTGAATTTTGTAGTCATGGTTTGTGGGTTTGTAGTGGAATTGTTGTAGTCTGGTATTGTGGGTGAGGGTTAGTAGTGAATTGTTGTAGTCATGGCATTGTGGGTTAGAAGTGGAATTGTTGTAGTCATGTATTGTGGGTTAGTAGTGAATTGTTGTAGTCATGGTATTGTGGGTTAGTAGTGAATTGTTGTAGTCATGGTATTGTGGGTTAGTAGTGAATTGTTTTTGTAGTCATGGCATTGTGGGTAGTAGTGGAATTGTTTAGTCCATGGTATTGTGGGTTAGTAGTGAATTGTTGTAGTCATGGTATTGGTGGGTTTGTAGTGAATTGGTTGTAAGTCATGGTATTGTGGGTTAGTAGTTGATTGTTGTAGTCATGGTATTGTTGGGTTAGTAGTGAATTGTTGTAGTCATTGGCATTGTGTTGGTTAGTAGTGAATTGTTGTAGTCATGGTATTGTGGGTTAGTTGGGAATTGTTGTAGTCATGTATTGTGGGTTAGTGTGAATTTTTTGTAGTCATGGTATTGTGGGTTAGTTGTGAATTGTTATAGTCATGGTATTGTGGGTTAGTAGTGAATTGTTGTAGTCTTGGCATTGTGGGTTGGTAGTGAATTGTTGTAGTCATGGTATTGTGGGGTGTTAGTAGTGAATTGTTGTAGTCATGGTATTTGGGTTTAGTAGTGAATTGTTGTAGTCATGGTTTGTGGGTAGTAGTGAAATTGTTGTAGTCATGGCATTGTGGGTCAGTAGTGAATTGTTGTAGTCATGGTATTGTGGGTTTGTAGTGAATGTTGTAGTCATGGTATTGTGGAGTTAGTAGTGAATTGTTGTAGTCATGGTTATTGTGGGTTAGTAGTGGAATTGTTGAAGTCATGGCATTGTGGCGTTTGTAGTGAATTGTTGTAGTCATGGGTATTGTGGGTTAGTAGTGAATTGTTGTTGAAGTCATGGTATTGTGGGTTAGTAGTGAATTGTTGTAGTCATGGTATTGTGGGTTAGTAGTGAATTGTTGTTAGTCCATGGTATTGGGGGTTAGTAGTGAATTGGTGTACAATGTAGAGGTGTCGTGTGTCCCAAGGGTACTGTTAATGGTATGAACATCGGACGGCTTTGAGAGGAGAGAGAGAGAGAGAGAGAGATGAGAGAGAGGACAGAAGAGAGAGAGACCATAGAGTGTTAATCTAAAGATATCACAAGGGTTACTTCAGTTGGAAGAAAATGAGAGTGGGACTTGCAAGTGCTAATTGTCCAACTGCAGACCAGCCAACCCATTCCTCAGGAATACCACGGTCTACAGGGGGACCCCAGTGCACCTGCAAGTTCCACAAAGGGGAAACCTTATTCCTAATATCATAATCCTAAGCCTCCTAATACACGGGTTAAGTAGGCACATATCAAGTGACAGGTGCACAGTATAGTGGTTCTCCACCTCCCAAGCAAGAGGAGGGAGGTACCACAATAAGGGTTTAGACCCAGTTGATAAGAGGCAGGCAAGGGGAAAGAAAGGAGAGATTGGTAGCTTCTGCAACGGTTATCATTTCTCTATGAACTGTAATGCCTATAATTCATGGGTGTTAAAGTGGAAAATTGGAAGGAGCTTGCCTAGATTATCAGGTGTCTAGGAAAATCATAATGTAAGGGATTGCGTGCTAACTTGCACTATTGTTATCGGTAAAAGGGAAGACACCAATAGCTATGTGTAAGGGACAGATCTAATCGTAATGATGGTAACAATAGTATGATAGTGATAATTACCCAGACACAACAGTTGCCCCACCGTAAAGATTGAAGCTAACGTCGGTAATGATGGCCTAGCTGAGGTTAGCTTTGCCTGTGTTGGGATGTGGTGATTAATGATAAACGGCGTAAATCCAAAACTGTAAAGCATTACTGGATCAGGGATCACAACGACCTTCATAAAACGTAATGCCCTTCCTCTTAATGGGATGAATGGTACAAATGGGAGATCGCTATACTTCAAGCTATCTGGCTTTCTCTCGGAAATAAGAAGGCCCAGTCTTTCACGACACTGTTTATGTAACTGTCCGGTGGGGCAATGAGGAGAAAACGTATTAATGCCGTAATTTGTGGTATAGGCTCCAGAGAAATATCTACAAATAGGGGCTGGTACGTACTGAAAGGCTTATCGAGCAAGGTAGATTTGGCACTTCTGTATAAATAATGATTCGGTGGGGCACATAGATATTTTGATAGGTAGTGACCATTATGCCACCTTTGTAAAGGGTAGACAAGAAATGCGGAGTCACCTTCTAAGGGACCGACGGAGGTACGTGATGTATGGCAGGCTTCCTCGTACCGATAATGAATGACTGGAGGAATCCATAAATCAGTTACGGTGTGTCTTACTCATGAAATATCACCCCAGTATAAATATACTTCAATAGAGGGATGAAGTTTTGAACCTGTGTATAAATTATGGGAATTGGTCAGCATAGGATCAAATGTAAATGAGAAAAGTCCAGATGATTCTTTATCAAGAACAATACCAGAAGGATGTTTAAATTCGAATCTGGGACAATAATGGGTGAGACCTTTCCGTGGAAGCTGAACATCCAGAACCCTACCAAACTAATTACCGGATGGGGTACTATTAATATGGACAATTAAAGGCCCAGCTCCACGAATTGTGCAAGACACCAGAACTTGTTGGGGGGATGCTTACGATGAATAATTAATGGCAGTTAAATATAAAAATTCATTGAGGAGGGACCCCTCCGAGCAAACACAGATATTTATGGTCACTATTTGCCACACCACGGAGTGAAGAAGGATTCATAAGACCACTCCTCTGAGGATTGTGTTTAATTGTAAGTGCCAGGAGTAATAAAAAGTGTACTAGTTTGATGACTGTTTGATGACAGGTCCGTCGTTTGTCGGAAAAAAAAAACTGGGAGAGACATACTACTAAACTTCAGGTTAAGAATTATGCCTTTACGGCAGACATAAGGTTAAAGCTTTCCTGAGAGGGGTCTGCAGGAGGGCTGACCGGGGGGTTTGCACTAGGTTCTTAATGGCCCGAGAATCCTAAGGACCACTTGTCCCTGATGACTTTTCGTTTCAGGAGTGTATTGTTTGGTGCTACTCCAGTCTGTTTCCTACTCCAGGCAACGATAAAATGCCACACCTTAACGCGTACGGGGTGTCCTCCACTGAGTGAGTAATGGGTAAAAAACATTTTATGTGTGACAATTTTGGGGGTGACGTCATACTGTAGAGAACTAATGAGCATTTACGCGGGCTAATATGAAATAATGCAAGGTGCAAATTTGCCCCTGAGGGAATGCGAACAGTAATTCGTCAAGTCTTAAGAGCTCAATTAAATAAAGCCAACCCTGGAGTAGACAGTGTCCAAATATGGTAATGTGATGGGACTGACTTTGGGACACAGAGGAGAGTCTTGTTATCGTTAAAGTCTAATGACTACAGCATGCCCAATAACATTAAACCAACGAGAGTCTTGCTTGCAGAAGTTTCAAAATGCTTTTCGATCCACTAGGCTTAGTGTCCCCACTTACCATAAGGAGGAAAATTGTTGATACAAGAAGCATGGGAAGCTTAAGTGTGCTTGGGGATGAAAACCCTACCTGAGGGAATTGTTGAAAGGTGGGAAGAACTAATAGAGGAATATGTAAAATTACCAATGTTGAAGTTCCCCCGTAATGTGGCCAGTCAAGAGGGAGAAAATGTACTCCACATTTTTTTGCGATGCTTCGAAGATTAGCATATGGAGCAGTCGCTTACCTTCAATGTAATAGTGCCATTTCTCTTGTTATGTCTAAGGGCTAAGGTGGTCCAATCAAATCACGCACCTTACCTCAGTGGTGGAGTTAACGGCCATTTATGTAGGTGTCAAATTAGCCATATATAAGAAATGAATTGCGAGGAGATAAATATCAGCGACACCGTAATTTGGTCTGATAACGAGGTATCCTTACAATGAGGGATTCGATATAATGGTAACAGTAAGATTGTGTATGTACCAAACAGAGTTTGCCTGAAATCCATCAAATGCAGGAGAAACACAACAGTTTGGGTCAGCATATGTTACCTTAATCACATTTTTGTGGTGACGATGAACCCAGCTGACTTCTTGTTCTCGAGGCTTGACTTATGGAAATTTGTGAGTGCTTTATCGTGTATATTTTTTTAAAGGGCCAAGTTGGCTGGTGGACAAAATTAAACTGGCGGTGCAAAAGGCACATATTGCTTCCTGTCGAAATTACGCGTGAGCACCGCTTCCGGTCAGTAGTCCCTCCTTTAAGCCATTGATATGAACAGGTTATTCTTCCTTACCTAAGCTGATGAGGTGTGACCAGGTTAGTGTTTAAATTTATAAGTAAGATGAATATCTCACATAATTTTCCCCATCCCTGATATACTGGCTACAGAGGGTACAAGAAGAAACCACAGGGATGAGATTAAAATTTTCATGATGGACGGAATAATTTGTTGAAAGGCTCAATAATAGAAAAGGGGGTGTATTTAGAGGATGATGTAATTAGGGCAGAGGCAGGTTACAGAATGCTGGGAATTGGGGGAATGTGCTAAAGCACCTATCTTGCTGACCAAAACTCATCTCCTGACAACCTTGATTGTCTTTAATGCCCATAAATAACGTGATGCACGGTGGGGGGAACAGGTACCTTAAAAACCTCTGTATTCGGGACCAACCTTCTGGATTCCAACAAGGACGGCAAAGTGTAAAAGGGGGTTTCACTATCGTGTGTAATATGTCGCCGGGGGAGGTGGATGCAGAACCTACATGTACCCAGGGTCCTCCACCTTTGCCCAAGGAAGCGTGCAGTTGCTGCAGTTGGTAAAACCATTTGATGTGACGGAGTGGACTATAGTGGGCCAATCATTTTGACAGAGTACTCAGATGGTGTCCCCTTGAGGTGTATGTATGTTATTTACTTGTACAGCTACTAGGTTTGTTCATCTAGAAGTGGGCTCAGGACTTGTCTGCAGAACAGTTCATACAGCTGTTCGGAAAATTTGCCCAGCTAGCGATCCTGTCCAAGATTGATGATCTCAGGATAATGCCACCAATTTTGTAGCGGAGGTGCTCAACACTGATGAAATTAAATAAGAGTGATGATGTACAGTCTTTGTTGACCCAGCGAGGGTCTCGTGTGATGTTGTCTGGGAAAATTTAGTACTCCCAGAGCCCCTGGCAGGGAGGGACTGTACGAAAGAATGATAGGTACCAGTGAAAAGATGTTCTTCGTAAGGTGCTACACAGGAAGAGAATTGATTTGGGGAGTTCCGGGGCCCAGTGTTGGTGAGGCAGAAATCGATAGTGAACAATAGCCCTCTGCATACATGAGCGACTTCCTGACGCGGAGATACTGACTCCCTCTCACCTAATATGTGGACAAAGGTTAGAAGCTGCGCCTGTCTATAGAGATAATCCGAGGGAAGTGATGAGGATTATAATAACGTGACTTGTGTTTTGAGTGACAGTTCAAAATGTTAAATAAGGTAATTATTAATTGGTCTGATGTGTGCGTAAAGAATATCTTCTTAACTACGTGAACCCTTTTATGGGTGCGCCAGAGGCAGTAAACCGACAGAACATTCAACCAGGTGACATTGTGTTAATTGATATGAACAAACATCGAACACTGTGGGCCTCTGGGCAAGGTGGGTTACATTTATTACCCAGATGACACAAAGGTGTTTGTCCAGAAACGTCAAAGTGTTGTGTCGCGGGGTCAAGATAGTTTGCTACCATTAATAAATTAATTCCCTTGGAAATTAAATGGTGTCAATCCAGTGCAGATGGAAGGAAAACCTAAGGGACAGTGACACGATGATATTGAAGACACGACCGGGTAATGCATGAAGATAAACCGTAGTAAGACCCCACTAGGAAAACAGCAGCGGCAATCAGAGAGGGCTGGAACCGTCTCCTGAGGAAGACGCAATTTAAGTCGTCTAACAACGGACCTTCCGCCCGGCCGCACATGTGTGAAAATTTTTAATTTCGAAACTTATAGCGCCTAATAGGTGGTTTTATGTGCCGATAGGAGTCAAATGTATTTGAAAATGTGCGTAGAACAAGAGTTTCCCTTGGCGCATGCGCGGATGTGCGGGGGAGGCCGGCGCGTATTGTTTTGAATGGTTGGTGAGGAAGCTGAGAATATTATTGGAAACCACGAAATTGACGATTCACGGTGGCTAAAGATTTATATAGGCTCATTTCTAATAAGAAGTGTTAAACTGTTCCTGGTGGACGAGGTGGGGAACGGGATTTACGGGACCAATCAGTAAGAGTGGTAAAAGTGTGATAAGAAAAAGGACCGGGTGTGACTGACGCGTCCACAATGGTGTGTCCTGGGGAAAATTACCCTGGGATTTAATCATACTCAACGGTCTCAGATCTAATGGTAGATGACCTCTTAGTTTGTATAATAGTTATGAGGACGTTAAATCGTCTGTGAATTGTAATGTAATTAAGTAATAACGCTAAGTTAAGAGAATATGTGAAGTCTGAAATAAGTTCGTTTGCTCCGAGTGTACACGCTAGACGCGTTGTTAACGGAAGACGAGGTAAGGGGAAAACTCCTTGAGCACGCGTCTAAAGCCGGACAAAACAGGCGGATACCTCGTCCTGCTGGACATGAGAATCGTGTCGATGTAGCAGGACATCGAAAATGAGATGGTGAACAAGAAATGAGGAATATCAATCACCCACAGTTAAGTAACCCTTTTGTTATAGGCAACCTTAGACCTGGCCCAGTGGTGGTTTATGTTATAATTAGATAGGTTATGGTGATCCAGCTACCTCAAGTGACCACCGGAGAAAGCTGGTAGTGGTGGGATTATGTATAAATGCTTTTCCTTGATGGATGTATCCAGGTGTCTATCTTACCCCCCCCCCCCCCCTCTCAGCTAAAACTAACATAATTATACAGTCACAATTAAATTGTGCACCGTACTTGTGGGTGCTATCCAATCTATACTGGTCTCGGATAGATATGGATAAGATTGTGAGGCCGAAGGAATCACTTGCTGCGACCAGGGGTGGTTAAGTTTTCTCACTTGTTACACGTGGGGTGGGGGTGACTACGGTAAACATACAGTTTAAGCACCTAGGAAATTTCCATAGGTGGTACAAGGAGACCACAATGGTGATACAAGGAATACAGTGGTAATATAAGGACCACAATGGTAATACACGTACTAGGACCACAATGGTAATACACGTAGAAGGACCACAATGGCAATACAAGGACCACAATGGTAATACAAGGACCACAATGGTAATACAAGATCCACAATGGTAATACACGTAGAAGGACCACAATGGCAATACAAGGACCACAATGGTAATACAAGGTCCACAATGGTAATACAAGGTCCACAATGGTAATACAACGACCACAATGGTAATACAAGGACCACAATGGTAATACAAGGACCACAATGGTGATACAAGGACCACAATAGTAATACAAGGTCCACAATGGTAATACAAAGACCACAATGGTAATACAAGGTCCACAATGGTTATCAAGATCACAATGGGATCGGGATTACAAGGTCCACAATGGTAATACAAGGACCACAATGGTAATACAAGATCCACAATGGGATTACAAGGTCCACAATGGTAATACAAGGACCACAATGGTGATACAAGGACCACAATGGTAATACAAGGACCACAATGGTAATACAAGGACCACAAATGGTGATACAAAGTACCAACAATAGTAATAACAAGTCACAATGGTCTATACAAAGACCAAATGATAATACAAGGTCCACATGGTTAATACAAGGTCCACAATGGTAATACAAGGTCCACAATGGTAATACAAGGACCACAATGGTAATACAAGGACCACAATGGTAATACTAGGACCACAGTGGTGATACAAGGACCACAATAATAATACACGTACAAGGACCACAATGGTGATACACGTACAAGGACTACAATGGTAATACACGTACAAGGACCACAGTGGTAATACACGTACAAGGACCACAATGGTAATACACGTACAAGAACCACAGTGGTTATTATCACGTACAAGGACCACAGTGGTAATAACGTACAAGGACCACAGGGTAATACACGTACAAGGAACCACAGTGGTAATACACGTACAGGACCACAATGGTTAATACACGTACAGGGACCACAATGGATAATACACGTCAAGGACCACAGTGGTAATACAACGTTACAAGTGACCACAGTGGTAATACACGTACAAGGACCACAATGGTAATACACGTACAAGGACCACAGTGGTAATACACGTACAAGGACCACAGTGGTAATACACGTACAAGGACCACAGTGGTAAATAGAGTCAAGAACCACAGTTGTGATACACGTACAAGGCCACAGTGGATACACGTCAAGGGGACCGCAATGGTAATACAAGGATCACAATGGTAATACAAAGGACCACAATGGTAATACAAGGACCACAATGGTAATACAAGGATCACAATGGTAATACAAGGACCACAATGGTAATACAAGGACCATAATGGTAATACAAGGACCCACAGTGGTAATACACGTACAAGGACCACAATGGGTAATACCACGTACAAGGACCACAGTGGTAATACCAGTACAAGGACACAGTGGTAATACACGTACAAGGACCACGATGGTATACACGTACAAGGACACAATGGTAATACAGTACAAGGACCACAGTGGTAATACACTTACAAGGACCACAGGGTAATACACGTACAAGACACAGTGGTTAATACACGTACAAGGACCCACGATGGTAATACCACATACAAGGACCACAATGATACTACAAGGACCAACAATGGTAATACAAGGACCACAATGGTAATAAGTACAAGGACCACAAATGATAATACACGTACAAGGACCACAATGGTAATACACGTTCAAGGAACCTCGTGGTAATACAGTACAAGGGACCACAATTTAATACACTGTACAAGAACCACAGTGGTAATAACGTACAAGGGACACAATGGTAATCACGTTCAAGGACCACAGTGGTAATACACGTACAAGGACCACAATATTAATCCACGTACAAGAACGACAGTGGAATAAGTCACCTGACTGACCTTGTTATGTTGCTCGGTAATGTACAAACGTACGGGGGACTGTACTTAGGTCAAACTGTACCTAATAAACCTGACATATTTCTCGAAATCAACTTGTCTAAGATTATTCTCCCAAAAGTAGTCAAGATTAGCTTCAGTACGTTAGGTACCAGTCATACCCAGCTTTCCACTAATTAGAGAACTAAGGTCTTAGACCCTATTTCCTGCTGGGATTAGGAAGTTCTAAGAATCCGTAACTGTTAGTCGACTTCTGGGTGGCATCTGGGCAGGGTGAGTCGTATGGGAATAGTTACCTTACACCTGCTGTCACTGTTTATCTAGCACTGTAAGTAGGTACGTGGGTGTTAGTTACCTTAACCTGCTGTCATGTTCATCTAGCAGTAAGAGGTACTGGATGTTAGTTTATTACACTGCCTGTCACGTTTATTAGCAGTAAGTAGGTACCTGGATGTTTAGATACCTTAACCTGCTGTCACTGTTCATCTAGCAGTAAGTAGGTACCTGGATTGTTAGTTACCTTACACCTGCTGTCACTGTTCATCTTAGCAGTAAGGAGGTACCTGAGGTGTTAGTTACATTACACCTGCTGTCATGTTCACCTAGCAGTAAGTAGGTACCTGGGTGTTGTTTACCTTACACCTCCTGTCTCTGTTCTCTAGCAGTAAGTTAGGTACCTGGATGTTAGTATACCTTACACCTGTGTCAATGTTCATCTAGCAGTAAGTATGGTACCTGTGGTGTAGTTACATTACACCCTGCGTCTCTGTTCATCTGCAGTAAGCAGGTACCTGGGTGTTAGTTACCTTACACCTGTGTCACTGTTCACCTAGCAGTAAGTATGGTACCTGGGTGTTAGTTACCTTACACCTGCTGTCACTGTTCCTCTAGCAGTAAGTAGGTACCTGGATGTTAGTTACCTTACACCTGCTGTCATATTCACCTAGCGCAAGTAGGTGTACCTGGGTGTTTGTTACCTTACAACTGCTGTCACTGTTCACTAGCAGTAAGTAGGTACCTGGGTGTTTAGTAGACTGGCTGTTGCGGTAGCATCCTGGGGGAGGACTCGTGTACAGAGAAGGAAGGTGTGTGAAATTATGGAACAATTAGGTTCCATAATACCATGACTGGAACAATTCACAACTAACCCACAATTCCTGACTGGAACAATTCACAACTAAACCACAATACCATGCTACAACAATTCACAACTAACCCACAATACCATGGCTACAAAACAATTCACAACTAACCCACAATACCATGATGACAACAATTCACAACTAACCCCAAGACCATGACACAAACAATCACAACTAACCCACAATACCCTGACTACAACAATTCACAACTAACCCACAATACCATAACTACAACAATTCACACTAACCCACAATCCATGACTACAACAATTCACAACTAACCCACAATACCATGACTACACAAATTCACTACTAACCCACAATACACCATGTCTACAACAATTCACAAACTAACCCACAATACCATGACTGGAACATTCACAACTAACCCACAATTACCATGACTACAACCAATTACAAACTTAACCCACAATACCATGACTCTATAACAATTCACACTAACCCACAATACCACGACTACAACAATTCCAAACTAACACACAATACCACGACTACAAACAGTTCACAAACTAACCCAATACTCCATGACTATAAACAATTCACAACTAACCCACAATAACACGACTACAAACAATTCCAAATTAACCACAATACCATGACTCAACAATTCACAACTAACCCCACAATACCATGATACAACAATTACAACTAACCCACAATACCAGGAGATACAAACAATTCACAACAACCCACAATACCGCAGCCTGAATGATTGGAATTAATCCTTCTACCAGCCAATATCGAGGCTGGAACAAGGAGAGTACAAGTACTTGAGTACAGAGTGAAGTCAGATCATCGGAGAAGTTAGCTAACACATAACACTAGAAGTCAACCTAAATTCCTTAAAGTCGATTCAATCTTGACTCTTTGACTTCTTAAGAATGTGGAGTAAGAGCAACTCTTACGATAGATAAACCGGGATAAGGTAACGATAGATCACGATAGATCTGCCTAGTACGGTCCAGTTAGACTTACTGGGTAGTGTTCTGAGTAAGTTGAACCTACTTTGGCTGTTGCACTAGCCAGGTGAAATTGCCAGACTAGAGAATATACAACCTTCACTATGTGAATGAGTGCAGTAGGAGTACCTAAATTATGCGGAAACAGACTGAAGTACCTCGAACCAGTACTCCTGGAACACTGGCGACAGATACTTATAATTACTGGAACCACTGAAAGTTACCTCTACCAGTACTCCCTGGAACACTGGCGACAGATACATTATAATTACTGGGAACAGCTGAAGTACATCGACCAGTAGTCCTGGAACACTGGCGGACGTACAGTATAATTACTGGGAAACAGGCTGAAGCACCTCGACCAGTACTCCATGTGACCACTGGCGACAGTAACCATTATAATTACTGGGAACAGCTGCAAGCACCTCGACAGTACTCCTGGAACACTGGCGACAGATACATTATAATTACTGGGAACAGCTGGAAGTTACCCTCGACCAGTACTCCCTGGAACACTGGCGAACAGATAACTTATAATTACTGGGAACAGCTGAAGTACCTCGACCAGTACTCCCTGGAACATGCGACAGATACATTATATATTTATTTACCCCCTTGGAACCAGCTGAAGTACCTCGACCAGTACTCCCTGGAACACTGGCGAAGATAACATTTATAATTACTGGAACAGCTGAGTACCTCGACCAGTACTCCCTGAACAATGGCGACAGATACATTATAATTACTGGGAAAACAGCTGAAGTACTCGACCAGTACTCCCTGGAACACTGGCGACAGATACATTATAATTACTGGGAACAGCTGAAGTACCTCGATCAGTACTCCCTGGAACACTGGCGACAGATACATTATAATTACTGGGAACAGCTGAAGTACCTCGACCAGTACTCCCTGGAACACTGGCGACAGATACATTATAATTTACACCTGGAACATCCTAGAGGGACTAGTCCCAAATCTTCACATTGAAATCACTCCCTATGCATCAAGGACAAACAAGTACAAACAAGGACAGGGACAGTGCCATACACAGTAGTTACAACCACCAACAAACAAGGACACTGAGAGACTGTTAGTATACACTCTGATCAAAATACCAAAGGATACAGAGAGTACAATAACACCATGACCTTTGTACAGTCAACCCACCCGTAAGGTACACAAACCACTGAAAAGATCAGGGAACCTTTGTAAAGGTTCCCATAGTTGGGTAATTTGGCGGATTTGTACGAATTTTAGCGAATTTTGTATTAAGGAATGTTATGAAGGCAATGCTGACGTGGGTTAGTTGTTGAATTGTTGTAGTCATGGTATTGTGGTGTTAGTTGTGATTGTTGTAGTCATGGTATTGTGGGTTTGTAATTGTTGTAGTATGGTATTATGGGTTAGTAGTGAATTGTTGTAGCATGGTATTGTGGGTTAGTTGTGAATTGTTGTAGTCATGGTATTGTGGGTTAGTTGTGAATTGTTGTTAGTCATGGTTTACTGGAGTTTACCTGGAGGTGCCGGGGAGTCAACGCCCCCGCGGCCCGGTCTGTGACCAGGCCCGGCCGCCTGGTGGATCAGAGCTGAATCAACCAGGCTGTTGTGCAGGCTGGCACGGCAAACCAAACGTACGAGCCACAGCCCGGCTGGTCAGACCGACTTGAGGGCTTGTCCATTGCCAGCTTGAAGACGCCAGGGGTCTGTTGGTATCCCCCATATAGGTATGCTGGGGAGGCTAGTTGAAAAGTCTCGGCCCCTGACCTTATTGTATGGTCTCTTAACGTGCTAGTGACACCCCTGCTTTGTCAATTGGGGGGATGTTGCATCGTCTGCCAAGTCTTTTGTTTCGTCCATTAGTGAGTTGTGATTTTCGTGGCAAGTTCGGTACTAGTCCTCTACGATTTTCCTGGTGTTGTTATATATCATGTATCTCTCCCGCTGCGTTCCAGGGAATACAGTTTAGGACCTAAGCGCTCCAGTAATTGAGGTGTTTTATCTCCGTTATGCGCGCCGTGAAGGTTCCTCTGTACATTTTCTATGTCAGCAATTTCACTGCCTTGAAAGGTGCTGTTAGTGATGCAGCAATATTCAGCTAGATAGACAAGTGACCTGAAGAGTTCATCATGGGCTTGGGCCTCCCTAGTTTTGAAAGGTTCTCATTATCCATCCTTGTCATTTTTCTAGCATATGCGATTGGTACAATGTTATGGTCCTTGAGGTGAGATCCTCCGACATGGATCACTCCCAGGTCTTTGCGTCGGTGTTTCGTCTATTTTGTGGCCAGAATTTGTTTTGTTACTCTGAATTGAAGATTTAAATTTCCTCGTGTTTACCCCCCATATCTGAGTAATTGAAATTTCTCATCGTGAACTTCATTATTGTTTTTCTGCAGCCCCCACTGAAAGATTTGGTTGATGTCCGCATGGAGCCTTGCTAGTGTCTGCAATGGAAGACCACTGTCATGAGGCAGATTCGGGTGTCATCTGCAAAGGAAGGACACGGTGGATGTGGCTGACATCTTTGTCTATGTCGGATATGGAGGATGAGGAACAAGATGGGAGCGAGTTACTGTGACTGTGGAACAGAGGTTTTCACCGTAGCTGCTCGGATTTCTCTGTTGAAGATTACTCTCTGTGTTTGTTAGTGAGGAAATTATAGATCCATCTCACCAACCTTTCTGTTATTCCTTAGCTCGCATTTTGTGCGGCTATTACGCCATGTTCACACTTGTCGAAGCTTTTGCAAAGTCTGTATATATTACATCTGCATTCTTTTTGTCTTCTTGTGCATTTTAGGACTTGTCGTAGTGATAAATAGTTGAGACAGACAGGAGCGACTCTGTTTCTAAAACTGTTGCCCTGGGTTGTGTAACTGATGGGTTTCTAGATGGGTGGTGATCTTTCTTCTTAGACCCTTTTTAAAAGAGTTTTTATGATATGGGATGTTTGTGCTATCGGTCTGTAGTTCTTTGCGTTGCTTTACTGCCCCCTTTGTGTGGAGTGGGGCTATGTCTGTTGTTTTTAGTAAACTGTGGGAGACCCCCGTGTCCATGCTCCCTCTCCATAGGATGGAAAAGGCTCGTGATAGGGGCTTCTTGCAGTTCTTTGACGAGCACAGATTCATGAGTCTGGCCCTGGGGCAGAGTGCCATGGGCAATGTCAATTTATCGCCTGTTCGAAGTCATTTGGCGTCAGGATAACAACGGATAGGCTTGTGTTAACCAAATTTTGTGGCTCTCTCATAAAAAATTCATTTGTCTTCGACTCTCAGTTCTGGTTAGCGGCTTGCTAAAAACTGAGTCATATTGGGACCTTGAGTAGCTCACTCATTTCCTTGCTGTCAATCTGTGTAGGACCATCTTTCGTTTAAGTAGGGGCCCCCAATACTGGACGTTGTCTCGATTTTGATTTGGCAAGGAGAAGAAATACTTTGGGTTTCTTTCGATTTCATTTGTGGCTTTTTGTTTTCCCGCGATTCCTGACTCCTATAAGATTCCTTAGCTTAAGTTCTATGCTCTGCTATTTCTCTGACCAAGTGTCTTCCCTACGCATTCAGATATATTGACCTTTTTAGCCGCCTTCTGTTATTCTTTTCGTCGCCTGTAAAGGGAGCACCTGTCTCTTTCTATTTTACATCTACTCCTCCTTTTTACATTAGAGGAATAAGCCTTGTGCATACATGAGTGCCACAAGTTAATCTGTCTAGACATAAGTTGGGGTCTGTGTTGCCTTAGTATATCTTCCCCTGTTATATCGGTTAGGACTTAGTTTACTTGGTCCCACTTATTGTTTTTGTTATTGAAGTTGAATTTGGTGGAATGCTCTCTCGTGACTAGTCTCATTATGTCGGTACTGGGGCTCCACGCATCATGTCTGGACCTCAATTATGTTGTGGATCTGAGGTAATTTGTTTTTGATATGGTGACATTTCTTATCAGATCATTCAATGTTAGTGAAGATGAGGTTTGTGTATTCTCCAGTTGGTAGGCTCTATTATTTTGCGGGTTTTATTTGAATTTTGTGCAGAGATTTAAAGCTGTGTGAGTGTGAGTTTTCATCAGAGCTGCCTCTGGTGTTATTTATCCTGCAACAATATTATTTGATATATTCCTCCATTTTAGGGCCTTAAGTTGAAATCCCTCAGGAGCAAGATGTTGGGTGAGGAGCTGGAAGATTTTCCAGACAGTGGTCAATTTTTAACAGCTGTTCCTGAATTGCTGGGTGTTGCATCCGGAGGTTGTAAACATACACAATGACTAGGGTTTTGGTTCTCGACTTTACTGCTAAATCTTCCACTGCATCATTTGAGGCAATTAGCAGTTCTGTGCAAACAAGTGACTCTGCAATGTACAGGCCAACCCCCCCTTTTGCCTGGTCACTCTGTCACATCTGTTAGGTTGTAAACCTGGATCCATATTTCTTGGTTCCAAGGTGATCCTTTATGTGGGTCTCAAGTGAAAAGCGCGAAATTGCCTTTGCCTCTGCAAGCAGTCACGGTGAAAGATGAAAGGTTTGTGTTGTTTGTTGCTGGGCTTTAGACCCTTGTATATTTGCAAGTGGAGAATGTCATCGGAACTGTGGTATTGTTGCGTACTGGGGGGGGATGGATTTTTTTTACTGGCATTAGTATCTATGTTCTGTTTTTTTGGAGTGGAGGGCCATCGACTGTGGTTCCACTCCAGGGAATAACTGGAGTTGGTGTACAATTTATGCCATTTCCTGCAGTTTTTTTTTCATTCTGGCACTAAAAAACCTCTCCACTTGAGTCGGCTGTGGAACCCAGGTTTTTCACATGGCTGGATGTTTCGTATCTTTTATGTCCCATTTAGATGGTGTGCCTGGCAATTTAAGTTATAGCACAGTCATTTCCTGTACTGAGAGGGAACATAACATTTCGGGTGAAAAAGCTTACAGGGAAGGGAGTTTGCATTTCCTGTTGTCATATGGGCATGGCATTTTCTAGGGTGGTCCATAGTTGCACGTTCCATTGTTTTTCAGATTTCCCATGTCTGCAGATACAGAGTCCATAGTATGTGCACAGGCTTAGTAGTGAATTGTTGTAGTATGGTATTGTGGGTTAGTTATAGTGAATTGTTGTAGTCATGGTATTGTGGGGTTAGTTGTGAATTGTTGTAGTCATGGTATTGTGGGTTAGTTGTGAATTTTGTAGTCATGGTTTGTGGGTTTGTAGTGGAATTGTTGTAGTCTGGTATTGTGGGTGAGGGTTAGTAGTGAATTGTTGTAGTCATGGCATTGTGGGTTAGAAGTGGAATTGTTGTAGTCATGTATTGTGGGTTAGTAGTGAATTGTTGTAGTCATGGTATTGTGGGTTAGTAGTGAATTGTTGTAGTCTTTGTATTGTGGGTTAGTAGTAAATTTGTTGTAGTCATGGCTTTGGGTGGGTTTAGTAGTGAATTGTTGTAGCCCATGGTATTGTGGGTTAGTAGTGAATTGTTGTAGTCATGGTATTGTGGGTTAGTAGTGAATTGGTTGTAGTCATGGTATTGGGGTTAGTAGTGAATTGTTGTAGTCATGGTATTGTGGGTTAGTAGTGAATTGTTGTATCATGGCATTGTGGGTTAGTAGTGAATTGTTGTAGTCATGGTATTGTGGGTTAGTTGTGAATTGTTGTAGTCATGGTATTGTGGGTTAGTTGTGAATTTTTTGTAGTCATGGTATTGTGGGTTAGTAGTGAATTGTTGTAGTCATGGTATTGGTGGGTTAGTAGTGAATTGTTGTAGTCATTGGCATTGTGGGTTAGTAGTGAATTGTTGTAGTCATGGTATTGTGGGTTAGTAGTGAATTGTTGTAGTCATGGTATTGTGGGTTAGTAGTGAATTGTTGTAGTCATGGTATTGTGGGTTAGTAGTGAATTGTTGTAGTCATGGCATTGTGGGTTAGTAGTGAATTGTTGTAGTCATGGTATTGTGGGTTAGTAGTGAATGTTGTAGTCATGGTATTGTGGGTTAGTAGTGAATTGTTGTAGTCATGGTATTGTGGGTTAGTAGTGAATTGTTGTAGTCATGGCATTGTGGGTTAGTAGTGAATTGTTGTAGTCATGGTATTGTGGGTTAGTAGTGAATTGTTGTAGTCATGGTATTGGGGTTAGTAGTGAATTGTTGTAGTCATGGTATTGTGGGTTAGTAGTGAATTGTTGTAGTCATGGTATTGGGGGTTAGTAGTGAATTGTGTGTACAATGAGAGGTGTACGTGTGTTCCCAAGGTTACTGTACATGGTATGAACATCGACGCTTTGAGAGGAGAGGAGAGAGAGAGAGAGAGAGAGAGAGAGAGACAGAGAGAGAGAGATACTGCATATTGGAAGACGGATTAGAAATGTAGGTCATTGTATCAGTGAGGACACTGTGCCAGTATAATTTTACTACACCACGCTACACTAGGTGGAGCACCTGGAAGACTGGTGGAGCACCTAGAAGACTGGTGGAGCACCTAGAAGACTGGTGCAGCACCTAGAAAAACTGGGGGAGTACTAGAAGACTGGTGGAGCAACCTAGAAGACTGGTGGAGTACCTAAAAGGGACTGGTGGAGCACCTAGAAGATTGGTGGAGCACCTAGAAAAATGGTGGAGCACCTAGAAGACGGTGGAGCACCTAGAAGACTGGTGGAATACCCTGAAGACTGGTGGAGAAACCTAGAAGACTGGTGGAGTACCTAGAAGACTGTTGGAGCACCTAGAAGGACTGGTGGAGCACCTAGAAGATGGTGGAGCACCTAGAAGACTGGTGCAGCACCTGGGAAGACTGTTGGAGCACCTAGAAGACTGGGGTTGAGCACCTAGAAGACTGGTGCAGCACCTAGAAGAATGGTGGAGCACCTGAAGACTGGTGAGGCACCTAGAAGACTGGTGCAGCACCTAGAAGACTGGTGGAGCCCCTGGAAGACTGGTGGAGCCCCTAGAAGAGGGTGCGGGCACCTTAAAGATTGGTGGAGCCTAGAAGACTGGTGCAGCACCTAGAAGACGGGTGGGGCACCTAAAAAAACTGGTGGGGCCCTAGAAGATTGGTTGGGCACCTAGAAAGACTGGTGGAGGCCCTAGAAAACTGGTGGAGCACCTAGAAAACTGGTGGGGCACCTAGAAGACTGGTGCAGCACCTAGAAGATTGGTGAAGCACCTAGAAGACTGGTGCAGCACCTAGAAGACTGGTGGAGCACCTAAAAAACTGGTGGGGCACATAGAAGATTGGTGGAGCACCTAGAAGACTGGTGGAGCACCTAGAAGACTGGTGCAGCACCTAGAAGACTGGTGCAGCACCTAGAAGACTGGTGGAGCACCTAGAAAACTGGTGGGGCACCTAGAAGATTGGTGGAGCACCTAGAAGATTGGTGGAGCACCTAGAAGACTGGTGGAGCACCTAGAAGATTGGTGGAGCACCTAGAAGACTGGTGCAGCACCTAAAAGTTTGGGTGGGGCACCTAGAAGACTGGTGGAGCACCTAGAAAACTGGTGGGGCACCTAGAAGATTGGGGGAGCCCCTAGAAGATGGTGCAGCACCTAGAAGATGGTGGAGCCCCTAGAAAACTGGTGGGGCACCTAGAAGATTGGTGGAGCACCTAAAAGACTGGGGGAGCACCTAGAAGGACTGGTGGGGCACCTAGAAGACTGGTGGAGCACCTAGAAGACTGGAAGAGCACCTAGAAAGACTGGTGGAGCAACCTAGAAGACTGGTGGAGCCCCTAGAAGATTGGTGGAGCACCTGAAAGACTGGTGGAGCACCTAGAAAACTGGGGGGGGAAACCTAGAAGATGGTGGAGCACCTAGAAGACTAGTGGAGCCCCCTAGAAGACTGGTGGGGCACCTAGAAGACTGGTGGAGCAGCTAAAAAGGACTGATGGAGCCCCTAGAAGACGGGTGGAGCACCTGGAAGACTGGTGGAGCCCCTAGAAGACTGGTGGAGCACCGAGAAAACTGGTGCAGCATCTAAAAAGACTGGCGGAACACTGGGAATGATGGGAGCACTAGAAGACTGGTGGGGCCCCAAGAAGACTGGTGGAGCACCTAGAAGACTGGTGGAGCCCCTGGAAGACGGGTGGAGCACCTAGAAGACTGGTGGAGCACCTAGAAGACTGGTGGAGCACTAGAAGATTGGTGGAGCCCCTAGAAGATTGGGTGGAGCCCCTAGAAGACTGGTGGAGCACCTGGAAGACGGGTGGAGTACTAGAAGATTGTTGGAGCACCAAAGAAGACTGGTGGGAGCACCTGGAAGACTGGTGGAGCACCTAGAAGATTGTTGGAGCCCCTAGAAGACTGGTGGAAGCACCTAGAAGATGGTGGAGCACCTAGAAGATTGGTGGAGCACCTAGATGACTGGTGGAGCACCTAGAAGATGTTGGAGCACCTAGAAGACGGGTTTGGAGCATCGGGAAAAAGACTGGTGGGAGCACCTAGAAGACTAGTGGGGCACTAGAAAGACTGGTGGAGCCCCTAGAGGATGGTGGAGCCACCTAGAAGATTGGTGGAGCACCTAGAAGACTGGTGGATCACCTAGAAGACTGGTGGAGCACCTAGAAGACTGGTGGAGCACCTAGAAGATTGGTGGAGCACCTAGAAGACTGGTGGAGCACCTAAATGACTGATGGAGCACCTAGAAGACTGGTGGAGCACCTGGAAGACTGGTGGAGCACCTAGAAGACTGGTGGGGCACCAAGAAGACTGGTGGAGAACCTAGAAGACTGGTGGAGCACCTAGAAGATTGGTGGAGCACCTAGAAGACTGGTGGAGCACCTAAAAGTCTGATGGAGCACCTAGAAGATGGTGGAGCACCTGGAAAGGACTGGGGAGCACCTAGAAAACTGGTGGAGCACCTAGAAAAAACGGGTTTGCAGCATCTAGAAGACTGGCGGAGCACGTAGAAGACTGGCGGGGCACCAAGAAGACTGGTGGAGCACCTAGAAGACTGGTGGATCACCTAGAAGACTGGTGGAGCACCTAGAAGACTGGTGGAGCACCTAGAAGATTGGTGGAGCACCTAGAAGACTGGTGGAGCACCTAGAAGACTGGTGGAGCACCTAGAAGACTGGTGGAGCGCCTAGAAGACTGGTGGAGCACCTAGAAGATTGTTGGAGCACCTAGAAGATTGGTGGAGCACCTAGAAGACTGGTGGAGCACCTGGAAGACTGGTGGAGCACCTAGAAGACTGGTGGAGCACCTGGAAGACTGGTGGAGCACCTAGAAGATTTTTGAAGCACCTAGAAGACTGGTGGAGCACCTAGAAGACTGGTGGAGAAACCTAGAAGATTGGGGGAGCACTAGAGGACGGGTGGAGCAGCTAGAAGATTGTTGGAGCACCTAGAAGACTGGGGGGAGCACCTAGAAGATTGGTGGAGCACTAGAAGACTGGTGGAGCACCTAGAAGATTGGTGGAGCACCTAGAAGACTGGTGCAGCACCTAGAAGACTGGCGGAGTACCTAGAAGACTGGTGGAGCACCTAGAAGATTGGTGGAGCTCCTAGAAGATTGGTGGAGCACCTAGAAGACTGGTGGAGCACCTAGAAGACTGGCGGAGCACCTAGAAGACTGGTGGAAAGCACCTAAAAGATTGGTGGAGCACGTAGAAGACTGGTGGATCACCTAGAAGACTGGTGGAGCACCTAGAAGACTGGTGCAGCACCTAGAAGACTAACGGAGTACCTAGAAGACTGGTGGAGCACCTAGAAGATTGGTGGAGCACCTAGAAGACTGGTGGAGCACCTAGAAGACTGGTGGAGCACCTAGAAGGACTGGTGGAGCACCTAGAAGACTGGTGGAGCACTAGAAGACTGGTGGGCCCCAAGAAGACTGGTGGAGAACCTAGAAAGACTGGTGGAGCACCTAGAAGATTGGTGGAGCACCTAGAAGACTCGTGGAGCACCTAAAAGACTGGTGGGCACCTAAAAGGGATGGTGGAGCCCCCTAGAAGACTGGTGGAGCACCTGGAAGATTGGTGGAGCACCTAGAAGACTGGTGGGGCCCCAAGAAGACTGGTGGAGAACCTAGAAGACTGGTGGAGCACCTAGAAGATTGGTGGAGCACCTAGAAGACTGGTGGAGCACCTAGAAGACTGGTGGAGCACCTAGAAGACTGGTGCAGCACCTAGAAGACTGGGGGAAAGCACCTGGAAGATTGGTGGAGCACCTAGAAGATTGGTGAGACCTAGAAAGACTGGTGGAGCACCTGGAAGACTGGTGGAGTACCTAGAAGGTTGTTGGAGCACCTAGAAGACTGGTGGAGCACCTAGATGACTGGTGGAGCACCTAGAAGATTGTTGGAGCACCTAGAAGACTGGTGGAGCATCTGGAAGATGGTGGAGCACCTAGAAGACTAGTGGGGCACCTAGAAGACTGGTGGAGCACCTAGAGGACTGGTGGAGCACCTAGAAGATTGGTGGAGCACCTAGAAGACTGGTGGATCACCTAAAAGGGACTGGTGAGAAACCTAGAAGATGGTGGAGCACCTAGAAGATTGGTGGAGCACCTAGAAGACTGGTGGAGCACCTAAATGACGGGATGGAGCACCTAGAAGACTGGTGGAGCACCGGGGAAAGACTGGTGGAGCACCTAGAAGACTGGTGGGGCACCTAGATGACTGGGGGGAGCACCTAGAAGATTGTTGGAGCCCCTAGAAGACTGGTGGAGCATTGGAAGACTGGTGGAGCACCTAGAAGACTAGTGGGGCACCTAGAAGATGGGGGAGCACCTAGAGGACTGGTGGAGCACCTAGAAGATTGGTGGAGCACCTAGAAGACTGGGGGATCACCTAGAAGACTGGGGGGAGCACCTAGAAGATGGTGGAGCCCTAGAAGATTGGTGGACCCCCTAGAAGACTGGTGGAGCACCTAAATGATGATGGAGCACCTAGAAGACTGGTGGAGCACTGGAAGACGGGTGGGGGCACCTAGAAGACTGGTGGGGCACCACAGAAGACTGGTTGGAGAACCTAGAAGACTGGTGGAGCACCTAGAAGATTGGTGGAGCCACTAGAAGACTGGTGGAGCCCCCAAAAAGTTGATGGAGCCCCTAGAAGACTGGTGGAGCACCTGGAAGAATGGTGGGAGCACCTAGAAAACTGGTGGAGCACCTAGAAAACTGGTGGCAGCATCTAGAAGACTGGCGGAGCACGTAGAAGACTGGTGGGGCACCAAGAAGACGGGTGGAGCACCTAGAAGACTGGTGGATCACCTAGAAGACTGGTGGAGCACCTAGAAGACTGGTGGAGCACCTAGAAGATTGGTGGAGCACCTAGAAGACTGGTGGAGCACCTAGAAGACTGGTGGAGCACCTAGAAGACTGGTGGAGCACCTAAAAGGGACTGGTGGAGCACCTTGAAGATTGTTGGAGCACCTAGAAGATTGGTGAAGCACCTAGAAGACTGGTGGAGCACCTGGAAGACTGGTGGAGCACCTAGAAGACTGGTGGAGCACCTGGAAGACTGGTGGAGCACCTAGAAGATTTTTGGAGCACCTAGAAGACTGGTGGAGCACCTTGAAGACTGGTGGAGCACTGGAAATTGGTGGAGCACCTAAAAGACTAGTGGGGCACCTAGAAGACTGTTGGAGCACCTAGAAGATTGGTGGAGCACCTAGAAGACTGGTGGATCACCTAGAAGACTGGTGGAGCACCTAGAAGACTGGTGGAGCACCTAGAAGATTGGTGGAGCCCCTAGAAGACTGTTGGAGCGCCTAAAAGGACTGATGGAGCACCTAGAAGACTGGTGGAGCACCTAAAAGACTGGTGGAGCCCCTAGAAGACTGGTGGAGCATCTGCAAGACTGGTGGAGCACCTAGAAGACTAGTGGGGCACCTAGAAGACTGTTGGAGCACCTAGAAGATTGGTGGAGCACCTAGAAGACTGGTGGATCCCCTAGAAGACTGGTGGAGCACCTAGAAGACGGGTGGAGACCTAGAAGATTGGTGGAGCCCCTAAAAGGGACTTTTTGGAGCGCCAAAAAGACTGATGGAGCCCCTAGAAGAGGGTTTGGAGCACCTAGAAGACTGGTGGAGCACCTAGAAGACTTGGGAGCACCTAGAAGATTGGTGGGAGCACCTAGAAGACTGGTGGAGCACCTAAAAGACTGATGGAGCACCTAGAAGACTGGTGGAGCACCTGGAAGACTGATGGAGCACCTAGAAGACTGGTGGAGCACCTAGAAAACTGGTGCAGAAAACCTATAAGACTGGCGGAGCACTAGAATGATGGAGCACCTAGAAGATGGTGGAGCACCTAGAAGACGGGTTGAACACCTAGAAGACTGGTGGAGCACCTAGAAGATGGTGGAGCACCTGGAAGACTGGTGGAGCACCTAGAAGACTGGTGGAGCACCTAGAAGGACTGGTGGAGCACCTAGAAGACTGGTGGAGCACCTGGAAGACTGGGGGAAAAGTACCTAGAAGACTGATGGAGACCTAAAAGACTGGTGGAGCACCGGGAAGACTGGTTCAGCACCTGGGAAGACTGGCGGAGCTCCTAGAAGACTGATGGAGCACCTAGAAAGACTGTGGGACCACCTAGAAGACTGGTGGAGCACCTAGAAGACTGGGGGAAAGCACCTAGAAGACTGGTGGAGCACCTAGAGACTGGTGGAGCCACCTAGAAGACTGGCGGAGCCACCTAGAAGACTGGTGGAGCACCTAGAAGACTGGTGGAGCATCTAGAAGACTGGTGGGCACCTAGAAGACTTTTGGGGCCCCTAGAAGACTGGTAGAGCACCTGGAAGACTGTTGGAGCACCTAGAAGACTGGTGGAGCACCTAGAAGAATGGTAGAGCACATAGAAGACTGGTGGAGCACCTAGAAGACTGGTGGAGCACCTAGAAGAATGGTAGAGCACATAGAAGACTGGTGGAGCACCTAGAAGACTGGTGGAGCACCTAGAAGAATGGTAGAGCACATAGAAGACTGGTGGAGCACATAGACGATGGTGGAGCACCTGAAGACTGGTGGAGCACCTAGAAGACTGGTGGAGCCACCTAGAAGACTGTGGGACCCCCTAGAAGCCGGGTGGGCACCTAGAAGACGGGTGGACCACCTAGAAACTGGTGGGCACCTAGAAGACTGGTGGGCCCCTAGAAACTGGGGGGAGCACCTAGAAGATGGTGGGGGCACCTGAAGACGGTGGCATCTGAAGACTGGTGGGCCCCTGAAGCTTTTGGGGGGCACCTAAAAGATGGTGGAGTCCCTAGAAGACTGTTGGGCACCTAAAGGGATGGGAGCACCTAGAAGAATGGTAGAGCACCTAAAAGACGGTGGAGCCCCTAGAAGAATGGTAAGCACATAAAGACGGTGGAGCACTAGAAGACTGGGAGCACCTGAAGAATGGAAGCACATAGAAGCGGGGAGCACCAGAGCTGGTGGAGCACCTAGAAGAATGGAGGCAATAGAAGATGGGGGAGCACATAGCGACGGGGTGGGCCCCTGAAGACTGGTGGAGCACCTAGAAACTTTGGGGCACGTAGAAGACTGTTTGAGACCTGAAGACTGTTGGAGCCCTAGAAGAAGGTAAGGCACCGGAAAGACGTTGGAGCACCTAGAAAAATGGTAGAAGCACCTGGAAGCTTTTTTTGGAGCACCTAGAAGAATGGTAGAGCACCTAAAAGATGGTGGAGCAAAGAAGAAGGAAGCACTAAAACCCGGGTGGACCCCTAGAAAAAGGAGAGCCCCTAGAACACTGGTGGGCACCTGAAAAAAGGTAGAGCACCTAGAACACTGGGGGAGCCCTAGAAAAATGGTAGGCCCCTAGAACACTGGTGGAGCACCTAGAAAAAATGTCTTATACAGAAACCAGAAGGGTTTAAAGGGAAAGTAAATCCTTGTCAAAAACCAGGAGTTTTAAAACAAGGTGACAGCAGTAAGACGGAGAGAAGACGGAAGGGGTAGACTGCATCTTTTTGGACGTAAAATGGTTTATGACTTTACCACAAAAAAAAAATGGTCCAAGAGCTAAGAAGCAGGTAGGAAAACAGGAAAAGTACTGGGTTTACCTGGAAGAGTTCTGGGGGTCAATGCCCTAGGGCCCCAGTCTGTGCCCAAGCTTAGGGTGGATCAGGCCTGATCAACCAGGCTGTTACTGTTGGCCGACGCAACCTGACGTACGAACTACAGCCCAGGGGTCGGTATGGATCAGAAAATATCTGACAAGAAGGGAAGACTAGGTGTCAGAGGGGGCCCCAGGATAAAGGGGGGTTTTACAAGGATGGACGGGGTCCAGTGGGGAAGAGTGGGGTCCCAAGGGGTCAGTCCTAGAACCAGTTTTTGTTTCTGGTATATGTGAACGACATGACGGAACGATAGACTCAAAAAGTGCCCCTGTTTGCGATGATGTGAAGCAAATGAAAAAATTTTCAAGGATGAGGATCACCAGGACACAAAGAACCGGCAGGTACAAGCCTGGTCCAAAACGGCCCCGTGAATTTAACACTCCCAAAAGCAAAGTCATGAAGATGGGGGAAGGTAAAAGAGGACGCAGACAGAGTTAGTCGGGGGGCCAAAAAGATGAAACCTACTAAGGAAAAAGTCTTGGGGGAGTATAAACCGGCATGTCCCGGAAATAACATCAACCAGATAACTCCCGCAGCACAGGGCGCCTGGCAAACCTGAAAATGCGTTCCGATCCTTTAAGGAATCTTCAAGACACTGTACCCGTGTACCAGGCCCATACGGGGAGTATGCAGCACCTGTTTGGAACCCACACTGGCAAGCAATCAAGAAATTAGAGATAATGCAAAAGGGTTTTCAATGAACTAGTTTCAGAGCTAGGGAAATGTCCCACGAAGAAAGGTTAAAATAAATCGACCTGGAACCTGGAGGACAGGGGGCAGGGGAACATGATAAAAAATAAAGTACTGAGGAATCAAAAAGGTGGGTGAGATAGGATGTTCCCGAGATGTGACACGCAAAAAGGGACACAGCAACAAGGGGACACAACAAAAAGGGGACACAACAAAGGGGCACAACAACAAGGGGGCACAAAAAAAAAGGGAACCAGCAACAAGAAGACCAGCAACAAGGGGACACGCAAAAAGGGGGCACAGCAAAAAGGGGACACAGCAACAAGGGGGACAAGCAACAAAAAGACAAGCAAAAGGGGACACAGAACAAGGGGGAACAGCAACAAGGGGACACGCAACAGGGGACACGCAACAAAAGGGGGACCAAATGGAAGTTGAAGACGATGAGTCCGGGGGGTTAGGGAAATATTTCTTCGTCACAGAGTTGTCAGGAAGTGGAAAATTGGAGAAAGAGAGTGGGCAGGAAACCTACTAGCTTTAAGAAGAGGGTTTTTAAAATCATGGGGCAGGGGAAAGAGGCGGGTCCAGGACTTGACTCGACCCCGCCACCTACCCACACTGCATCCACCCTCCAGCCCGCCATCCAGGCCCGTCAGCCCGCCCCGCCAGCCGCCAGCCCGGCCAGCCAGCCCCAGCCAGCCCAGCCGCCAGCCACCCAGCCCAGCCCCGCCAGCCCGCCCACCCGCCCGCCCAGCCCCGCCCGCCCGCCCAGCCAGCCAGCCAGCCCCCGCCGCCAGCCAGCCAGCGCCCCCAAACCAGCCCCCAGCCAGCCCCGCCCCGCCCAGCCCCGCCCAAACCCGCCAGCCAGCCAGCCCAGCCAGCCAGCCCGCCCCAGCCAGCCCAGCCAGCCAGCCAGCCAGCCCAGCCCGCCAGCCGCCCAGCCAGCCAGCCAGCCAGCCAGCCCGCCAGCCCGGCCCGCCAGCCACCAGCCACCAGCCGCCCCGCCGCCAGCCAACCCACCAGCCAGGGGCCCCCACCCAGCCCCACCCCCGCCCGCCCAGCCGCCCGCCAAACCCGCCAGCCGCCCGCCCTCAGCCAGCCAGCCCAGCCCGCCCGCCAGCCCCCAGCCCAGCCAGCCAGCCCCAGCCCCGCCCGCCAGCAGCCAGCCAGCCCAGCCACCAGCCCCGGGGCCCGCCAGCCCAGCCGCCCGCCAGCCAGCCAGCCCGCCCACCGCCCGTAGGCGCCCGCCAGCCAGCCGGCCCTCCCGCCCCCAGCCCGCCCGCCAGCCAGCCCGCCCAGCCAGCCGCCACCCCCCAGCCAGCCAGCCACCCAGCAGCCAGGAAAACCCTACTAGTTTAAGAAGAGGTATGATAAAAAACCCCATGGAGCAGGGAAAGAGGCGGGTCCAGGAGCTGTGACTCGACCCCCGCACACCCTTTCACTCACACTGCATCCACACCCCCAGCCACCCTCCCGGCCCGTCAGCCAGCCCCCGCCAGCCGCCCGCCCGCCAGCCAGCCCAGCAGCCACCCAGCAGCCAGCCAGCCAGCCAGCCCCGGCAGCAGCCAGCCAGCCAGCCGCCCGGCCCGCCAGCCCGCCAGCCAGCCCAGCCCGCCAGCCAGCCCCGCCCGCCACCCAGCCACCAGCCCCAAACCCGCCCAGCCCAGCCCCCGCCAGCCAGCCCAGCCAGCCCGCCAGCCAGCCAGCCCCCCAGCAGCCCAGCCAGCCAGCCAGCCAGCCAACCCCCAGCCACCCCGCCAGCCAGCCACCAGCGAGCCACCCAGCCACCCAACCCGCCGCCAGCCAGCCCCAGCACCCAGCCACCCACCCAACCCAGCCACCCAGCCAGCCAGCCAGCCAGCCCCCCAGCCAGCCAGCACCAGCCCCAGCCAGCCACCAGCCAGCCAGCCCGCCAGCCACCCACCAGCCACCAGCCACCCCACCCACCAGCCCACCCAGCCAGCCAGCCAGCCCCCAAAGGGCCAGCCAGCCACCCACAGGGACCACATACTCGACAGTCGGGGTATTATTTTCATTACTGAGGAATTTCTGCGGCATCTGACACCGTGTGACACCTGTGTACCCCTGTGTGCACCTTTTAAACACCTGGGACCCCTGTGTGACACCTGTGGCCCCTGGGAACCCCTGTGTGACACTTTTGTGCACCTGTGGACACCTGTGTAAACCCTGTGTGCACCGTGTAACACCTGTGTGACCCTGTGTAAACCCCCTGTGAACCCTGTGTTGACACCTGTGTGAACCTGTGTGACCCCTGTGTGCCCTGTGTGACATGTGGACCCTTGAAACCTTTTTTGTAACCCCTGTGTAAAAACCTGTGTGACCCCGTTTGAAAAACCGTGTGACACCTGTGTGACCCTGTGGACACTGTGGGGGACACCTGTGTAACCCTGTGGACCGTGTGAACCTGGTACACCTTTGTAGCCCTGCATGACCCCTGTGTGACACCTGGTGACCCTGTGTGACCCCTGTGCCCTGTGTGCCCCTGTGTAAAAACCTGTGTGCCCCCTGTGTGACACCTGTGTGACACCGGGGAAACCCCTGTAGCACCTGTAGACCCTGGTGACACTGGGGGCACCTGTGTGACACCTGTTGACACCTGTGTAACTCTGTGCAACCCCTGTGTGACCGGGAAACACCGTGTAACACCTGTAACAATAAAGGTCATACAGATGGAACGGGAGTGACTAAGTTTGATCCGAGGAAGTATATACATTATTACATGAAAAAACCACGGGCAGTGTTTACACGAGATATACACACCTGGCAGTGTATATACACTGGATATACTACCGGGGCAGTGTAATACACTGAGATATACCACCTGGCAGTGTTATACCTGAGTATACACACCTGGCAGTGTAATACACTGAGTATAATACCTAGCATTTTATACACTGAGTATAATACCTGGCAGTGAAAATTTCCCAAGATATAAATCCTGGCAGTGAATAACGAGATATACATCCCTGGAGTGTTTACAAGATATACACCCCTGGCATGTTATACCTGAGATATACACACCGGGCGTGTATTACACTGAGATATCCACCCCTGGCATGTATTACATGAGATATACATCCGGCAGTGTAATCCTGAGAATACTACCTGGCGTGTATATCCTGAAAAACATACTAGCAGGTATATATCCCCTAGGGCCCAGTAGCGTGGCCCGTGACGAACTGAGTAGAGTTTCGTCAGGGCCATGCAAGCTGGGATTCGTCTGTAAAAACTTGCATTGGGGTCACAGGGGTGGCCTATCAAACCTTTCCTATGGTGTAAAAATATACCTATTTGGATGAATTTATTGGGGGCTAGCTGGTTAGTGGCTAACGCGACGGGCTGGGTTTTGAGACTTATGACCGCGGTTTTAATCCCCGGGCCGGGGGGAAGGTTTAGACCTGCCTAGCATGGTAGTGGGGAAAATTGGGGCCTGCCTCAGGGCCCGTTTGGGAACTTGGACCGCCTAGCATGGGCCAGTAGGTAACTTTGGCCTGCCCCAGCATGGGCCGTTGGTAAAAACCTGGACCGGCCCAGCATGGCCCGTTGGTAAACTTGGACCTGCCTAGCATGGGCCAGTAGGTAACTTGGGCCCGCCAGCATGGGCCAGTTGGTAACTTGGTGCCTGCATGGGCATAGGGTAACTTGGACCTGCCAAGCAGGGCCAGTTTAACCGGACCTGCCAGAGGAGTTGGTAACTTTGGACCTGCCCACATGGGAGTTTTGGGAAATTGGACCTGCCTAGCATTGGGCCATAGGTTTAAATTGGACCTGCCTGTGGGCCCTAGGTAACTTTGACCTGTAGCTGGGGGCCCGTAAACGTTGCAGGCTCTTTTTAGTTTAAGATTAAGAGGACCGGATAAAATTAGTATAGAAGTTGAGTAGGTGGGTGACCTTGTCCTCAATAGCAGGGAAAACTGACTTATTCTACTAAGACCAAAATAATAAGTAACTTACTTAGGTACAGGTAAGTAATTATTAGGGACAGGCACAATAAGTACAAAATGGGGTATTATCCCTGTCTGTCTCTCTCTGTCTGTCTGTCTCTCTCTCTCTCTCTCTCGTCTCTCTCTCTCTCTCTCACATAACCTATAACCTATGTTAGAACGCCAGAACATGGCTGCTACGCTGACACACACACAGGGACAGGGCCAGGAGCTGCAACCACAAATAGGTATGCACACACACACACAAGTATGAAAGGTGCTGTCAGATATAAGATGGTAGGTTAGTAGTGTTACTGCAGTGATAGACAGATAGATAGATAGAGAGTTGTAGACAGCACAACAGGAAGCCAGGTAGCAGGTGGGGTACCTGCCAGAATACCATTACCAAGGTAGCGTAGTGCATGATGGTATCCCTTACTCATGCCACCAAGGGTATCCCCTACCGCCTCTGCCACCGCCTCTATCCCTGCCCCTACCTGTACAAAGCTCCTGATGACCTAAACGTTGTCACGTTTGTCGCATTTATGTGGTAAAGAATGGTAGAAGGTGATCAGTCCCCCGACCTTCAGTCGGTGTACTCAGTCCATCACTCTAGATAAAGCGAACACAGACTCCAGGCTGAGGGACTGATTACCCCAAACTCGTCTTCCATCATTCTCCTCTGAATAAACAGACTGAAGAAGCCACTGGCTGGCAAAATCCTCCCAGAATAAAGATACCCAAGGGTAGATCATAATTCTGAGTGACATGTGTCTGGAGTCGAGTTATAACTTACCCTATATGAGAGAATATTGTTGGAGTCTCCCTCGAGTGAGATACTGGACTGAGGAATTTCCCTATCTGGCTGGAGATTTTATATTTGTTGCCACTTTCAGAGAAACACAGTAGGAAGCTCAGGTTGACCATGGTGGGTGAGTTGGACCTGACTAGTTTGGGTCAGTAGGTGACTTGGACCTGCCTAGCTTGGGCCAGTAGGTTTGATCCAGTGCTCCTTTCTTTACAAGTGGATGTGACTTAGACCTGACTAGTTTAGGCCAATTGGTGACTTGGACCTGCCTATCTTGGGTCACTAGTGACTTGGACCTGCCTAGCATAGGCCAGTAGGTCTGCTGCAGTGCTCCTTCCTTTTAATGTGCTGGAAAGTCGGGCTTGTACGTTGTACGACAGGTTGCTGGACACGCACAGTTGTACTCTAGCAGGTCGATGTACTCTAGTGAGGTGTGTGCTGACAGAGGTAAGGTACACCTTACACCATGCGACAGAAAGTGTACTTGTAATACACTGTACACCAGTTCACTGGAAAGGTGTATCCGGAACACCTCACACAAGTGCTGGAACACTACTGGAACACCTCACACAAGTGCTGGAACACTACTGGAACACCTCACACAAGTGCTGGAACACTACTGGAGCACTTCCAGAGAGTATAACACCTCACACAAGTGCTGGAACACTAATGGAACACCTCACACAAGTGCTGGAACACTGCTGGAGCCCCGAGAGTGGGAACATCACAGAGTCGGGCACTACTGAACACCCCACACAATGTGGGAAAACTACTGGGAACACCTCACACAAATCTGGAACACAT
>NC_069494.1:18477358-18550133 GCF_026875155.1 Cherax quadricarinatus
AAAAGGCCACATGGTAATACACGTACAAGGCCCAAACAATGGAAATTTACACGTTACAAGGCCCACAATGGTAATACAGTTACAAGGACCACAGTGGTAATTAACGTACAAGGCCCCACAGTGGTAATCACGTACAGGGACCACAGTGGTAATAGACGTACAAGACCCACAGTTGTGATACACGTACAAGGACCACAGTGGTAATACACGTACAAGGACCACAATGGTAATACAAGGATCACAATGGTAATACAAGGACCACAATGGTAATACAAGGACCACAATGGTAATACAAGGATCACAATGGTAATACAAGGACCACAATGGTAATACAAGGACCATAATGGTAATACAAGGACCACAGTGGTAATACACGTACAAGGACCACAATGGTAATACACGTACAAGGACCACAGTGGTAATACACGTACAAGGACCACAGTGGTAATACACGTACAAGGACCACAATGGTAATACACGTACAAGGACCACAATGGTAATACACGTACAAGGACCACAGTGGTAATACACGTACAAGGACCACAGTGGTAATACACGTACAAGGACCACAGTGGTAATACACGTACAAGGACCACGATGGTAATACACATACAAGGACCACAATGATAATACAAGGACCACAATGGTAATACAAGGACCACAATGGTAATACACGTACAAGGACCACAATGATAATACACGTACAAGGACCACAATGGTAATACACGTTCAAGGACCACAGTGGTAATACACGTACAAGGACCACAATATTAATACACGTACAAGAACCACAGTGGTAATAAACGTACAAGGACCACAATGGTAATACACGTTCAAGGACCACAGTGGTAATACACGTACAAGGACCACAATATTAATACACGTACAAGAACGACAGTGGTAATAAGTCACCCTGACTGACCTCTGTTATGTTGCTCAGTAATGTACACAACGTACGGGGACTGTACTTAGGTCAAACTGTACCTAAATAACCTGACTTATTTCTCGAAATCAACTTGTCTAAGATTATTCTCCCAAAAGTAGTCAAGAATTAGCTTCAGTACGTTAGGTACCAGTCATACCCAGCTTTCTCACTCAATAGGAACTAAGGTCTTAGACCCTATTTCCCTGCTGGGAAGTTCTAAGCATCCGTAACTGTTAGTCGACTTCTGGGTGGCATCCTGGGCAGGGTGAGTCGTATGGGACAAGTTACCTTACACCTGCTGTCACTGTTTATCTAGCAGTAAGTAGGTACGTGGGTGTTAGTTACCTTACACCTGCTGTCACTGTTCATCTAGCAGTAAGTAGGTACCTGGATGTTAGTTACCTTACACCTGCTGTCACTGTTTATCTAGCAGTAAGTAGGTACCTGGATGTTAGTTACCTTACACCTGCTGTCACTGTTCATCTAGCAGTAAGTAGGTACCTGGATGTTAGTTACCTTACACCTGCTGTCACTGTTATCTAGCAGTAAGTAGGTACCTGGTGTTGTCATTACACTGCTGTCACTGTTCACTAGCAGTAAGTAGGTACCTGGTGTTAGTTACCTTACACCTCTGTCACTGTTCATTAGCAGTAAGTAGGTCTGGATGTTAGTTACCTTACACCTGCTGTCACGGTTCACTAGCAGTAGTAGGTACTGTGTTTTTTACTTACACCTGCTGTCACTGTTCATCTAGCAGTAAGTAGGTACCTGGGTGTTAGTTACCTTACACCTGCTGTCACTGTTCACCTAGCAGTAAGTAGGTACCTGGGTGTTAGTTACCTTACACCTGCTGTCACTGTTCATCTAGCAGTAAGTAGGTACCTGGATGTTAGTTACCTTACACCTGCTGTCACTATTCACCTGCAGCAGTAGGTACCTGGGTGTTAGTTACCTTACACCTGCTGTCACTGTTCACCTAGCAGTAAGTAGGTACCTGGGTGTTAGTAGACTGGTGTGGGTAGCATCCTGGGGGAGACTTGTGTACAGAGAAGGAAGGTGTGTGAAATTATGGAACAATAGTTCCATAATACCATGACTGGAACAATTCACAACTAACCCACAATACCATGACTGGAACAATTCACAACTAACCCACAATACCATGACTACAACAATTCACAACTAACCCACAATACCATGACTACAACAATTCACAACTAACCCACAATACCATGACTACAACAATTCACAACAACCCACAATACCATGACTACAACAATTCACAACTAACCCACAATACCATGACTACAACAATTCCAACTAACCACAAAACCATACTACAACAATTCACTACTAACCACAATACCATGACTACAACAATTCACAACTAACCCACAATACCATGACTACAACAATTCACTACTAACCCACAATACCATGACTACAACAATTCACAACTAACCCACAATACCATGACTGGAACAATTCACAACTAACCCACAATACCATGACTACAACAATTCACAACTAACCCACAATACCATGACTATAACAATTCACAACTAACCCACAATACCACGACTACAACAATTCACAACTAACCCACAATACCATGACTACAACAATTCACAACTAACCCACAATACCATGACTACAACAATTCACAACCAACCCACAATACCGACTACAACATTCACAACTACCCAATACCATGACTACAACAATTCACAACTAACCAATACATGACTACAACAATTCACAACTAACCACAATACCAGGAGTTACAACAATTCACAACCAACCACAATACGAGCCTGAATTGATTGGAATTAATCCTTCTACCAGCCAATATCGAGGCTGGAACAAGGAGAGTACAAGTACTTGAGTACAGAGTGAAGTCAGATCAACGGAGAAGTTAGCTAACACACTAACACTAGAAGTCAACAAATTCCTTAAAAGTCGATCAATCTTGACTCTTTGACTTCATAAGAATGTGGAGTAAGAGCACTCTTACGATAGATAAACCGGGATAAGGTAACGATAGATCACGATAGATCTGCCTAGTACGGTCCAGTAGACTTACTGTAGTGTTCTGAGTAAGTTGAACCTACTTAGGCTGTGCACTAGCAGGTGAAATTGCAGACCTAGAGAATATACAACCTTCACTATGTGAATGAGTGCAGTAGAGTACCTAAATTACTGGAAACAGCTGAAGTACCTCGACCAGTACTCCCTGGAACACTGGCGACAGATACATTATAATTACTGGGAACAGCTGAAGTACCTCTACCAGTACTCCCTGGAACACTGGCGACAGATACATTATAATTACTGGGAACAGCTGAAGTACCTCGACCAGTAGTCCCTGGAACACTGGCGACAGATACATTATAATTACTGGGAACAGCTGAAGCACCTCGACAGTACTCCTGGAACACTGGCGACAGATACATTTAATTACTGGGAACAGTGAAGCACCTCGACCGTACTCCCTGGAACACTGGCGACAGATACATTAAATTACTGGGAACAGCTGAAGTACCTCGACCAGTACTCCCTGGAAACTGCGACAGATACATTATAATTACTGGGAACAGCTGAGTACCTCGACCAGTACTCCTGGAACACTGGCGACAGATACATTATAATTACTGGGAACAGCTGAAGTACCTCGACCAGTACTCCCTGGAACACTGGCGACAGATACATTATAATTACTGGGAACAGCTGAAGTACCTCGACCAGTACTCCCTGGAACACTGGCGACAGATACATTATAATTACTGGGAACAGCTGAAGTACCTCGACCAGTACTCCCTGGAACACTGGCGACAGATACATTATAATTACTGGGAACAGCTGAAGTACCTCGATCAGTACTCCTGAACATGGCGACCAGTACATTATAATTACTGGGAACAGCTGAAGTACCTCGACCAGTACTCCTGGAACACTGGCGACAGATACATTATAATTTACACCTGGAACATCCTAGAGGGACTAGTCCCAAATCTTCACATTGAAATCACTCCCTATAGCATCAAGGACATACAATAACAAACAAGGAAAACCAGGGGGGGGCAATGCCATACACAGTAGTTACAACCACCAACAAACAAGACACTGGAGAGACTGTTAGAATCACTCTGAATCAAAATACCAAGGCTACAGATCAATAACACCACCTCTTTGTTCAGTCAACCACTAAGGTACACAAACAACTGAAAAGATCAGGGAACCTTTGTAAAGGTTCCAAACGTTAGTAATTTGGGCGGATATGGTAAAAAAACAAACGAAAAAATTTTTTTAGCGAAGTTTTTGTATTAAGAATGTATAAGAGAAGGGCAATCTGAGTGGGTTAGTATTGTGAATTGTTGTAGTCATGGTATGTGGGTTAGTTCGTGAATTGTTGTAGTCATGGTATATGTGGGTTGTGAATTGTAGTAGTCATGGTATTAAGGTCTTCAGTAAGTGAATTGTTGTCGTCAAGGTATTGTGGTAGTTTGTGAATTGTTTGTAGTCATTGTATTGTGGGGTTGTTGTTAATTGTGTAGTCCAGGTATTACCTGGAGTTTACCTGAGTTCGGGGATCAACGCCCGCCGCGGCCCGGTCTTGGACCATGCCTCCTGGTGATCAGAGCTGATCAACCAGCTGTTCTGCTGGCTGCACAGCAAACCTAACGTACGAGCCACTAGCCCGGCTTAGGTCAGGCACCGACTTGAGGTGCTTGTCCATTCCCCAGCTTGAAGACTCCCCGGGGCTTTTGGTAATCCCCCTTTATGTTCTGGGGGGATTGAACAGCTGGGGCCCCCTGACACTTATTGTATGGTCTCTTAACGTGTGTGACCCCCCCTGCTTTTCATTGGGGGGATGTTGCATCGTTCCCCAAGTTTTTTGCTTTCGTAGTGATGTTTTTTTCGTGTGAATTCGGTATAGTCCCCTACGATTTTCCAGGTGTTTTAAAATCATGTTCTCCCGCCTCGTTCGGGGAAACAGTTTTAGGAACCTCAAGCGCTCCCAGTAATTAGGGTTTATCTCCTTATGCGCCCGTGAAGGTTTTTGTCTTTTTTATGCAGCTTTTTCACCTCCCTTAAAGGTGCTGTTATTGGCACAATTTTCCCCCTAGATAAAACATGACCTGAAGATGTCTAGGGTTTGGGCCCCCCATTTTTTAAAGGTTCTTTATCCATCCTGTCTTTTTTTAGCAGAGCGATTGGTACAATGTTATGGTCTTGAAGGTGGATCCTCCGAATATCCCCTCCAGGTTTTGACTTGGTGTTTCGCTCTTTTTTTGTGGCCGAATTTTTTTTGTACTTGATGAATTTTTTTAAATTTTCCCTCGTTTTTACCTTTTGGGTAAAAAAAATTTTCCGTTAAAATTCATATTTTTTTTCTGCAGCCCCCCGAAAGATTTTGGGTTTATGTCCGCCCGGAGCCCTTTCAGTTCTCAAAGGAAGACACTGTCATGCAGATTGGGGGTCACTGCAAAGGAAAACACGGGGCTGTGGCGACAATTTTTTCTATTTTGGATATGAGGATGAGGGAAAAGATGGGGGCGAGACTGTGCCTTGTGGAACGGGTTTTCACCGTAGCCCGCCCCACTTTACTCTGTGACGATTTCTCTCTGGTTTGTTGTGAGGAAAATTATAGATCCATTACCAACTTTTTTGTTTTTCCTTTAGCACGCATTTTGTGGCTATTACGCCAGTTCACACTTGTCGAGGCTTTTGCAAATCTGTTAAAATTACATTGCATTCTTTTTGTCTTCTATGATTTAGGACCTTGTCGTAGTGATAAAAGTTGAGACAGACAGGGCGACCCCGTTCAAACCCCTTTGCCCCGGTTGTGTAACTGATGGGGTTTCGTGGGTGGGATCTTTCTTTTAGGACCCTTTCAAAGTTTTTATGAATGGGATGTTTGTGCTATCGGTCTTATTCTTTTTGTTGTTACTGCCCCTTTGGGAGTGGGGTTTTGTCTGTTTTTTTAGTAACTGTGGACGACCCCCCTGTCCATGCTCCCTTCCCTAGGTGGAAAAAGGGTCGTGATAGGGGCTTCTTGCATTTTTGACGGAGCACAGAGTTCCAGAGTCTGGCCCCGGGGCAGGTGCATGGGATGTCATTATCGCCTGTTCAAGTATTTGGGTCAGGTAACATCGGTAGGCTTGTGTTAAAACCCAAAATTTGTGGCTTTCATAAAAAATTTTTTTTGATCTTCGTTCCAGTTGGTTAGCGGTTGCAAAAGAAGGGAGTCATTTGGGAAATTGAGTAGCTCCCTTTTTTTCCCTTGTGTCATCTGTGTGGGGCCCAAATTTTTGTTTAAGTGGGGGGCCCAATATGGACGTTTTTCCCGTTTTTTGATTTGGAATAGGAAAAGAAAAACTTTGGGTTTCTTTCGTTTCTTTTGGGTGGCTTTTAGTTTTTCCCCCCGTTTCCCTGACTCCTAAAAGTTTCCTTTGCTTAAGTTCATGCTTGTATTTCTCTGACCAGTGTTCCCTACGCATTTCAAAATTATTGACCTCTTTTAGCCCCGGGTTATTCTTTTCCGTCGCCGGAAAAAGGGGAAAAGCCCTGTCTCTTTCATTTTACATTACTCCCCCTTTTTCCCTTGGGGAAAACCCTTGTGCATAATCGAGGGCCCCAAGTTAATCTTTTAAAGGGACAAAAATTTGGGGGTCTGTTTTGGGCCTTGTATTTTCTTCCCAGTTATATCGGTTGGGGAATTATTTTATTTGGGGTCCCCCCTTTTTTTTTTTTGTTTTTTGAAGTTGAATTTGGTGAATGCTCTCTCGGATGTTCATTTTGTCGGTCGGGGGGCTCACGCTAAGGGTCTGAACCCAATTATGTTGTGATCGGGTAAAAAATTTTTTTTTTAATTTTTTAATCATTCATCATTTTTAGGGGAAAAAGAGGCTAGTTTATTCTCCTTTTGGTGGCTCAAAATTATTTGCGGTTTAAATTTTGAATTTTGTGCAGAGATTTAAAAGCTGTGTGAGTGTGGTTTTCATCAGAGCTGCCCCCCTGGTTTTTTCCGGGAAACAATATTATTTGCTTTTTTTCCTCCATTTTGGGGGGCCTTTAAAAGTTAAAACCCCTCAGGACCCAGATGTTGGGGGGCAGGAGCGGGAAGATTTTCCGGGAAAAGTGGTAAATTTTTTAACAGCTGTTCCTGGAATTGCTGGGATGTTGCATCCGGGGCTTGTAAAAAACCACAAAGGATTTTGGGGTTTTTGGTTTCTGCCCTTTACTCCCTTAAACTTCCACTGCATTTTTGGGGCTTTTTTAGCAGTTCTGTGCAAACAAGGGACTCTGCAATGAAAGGCCCAACCCCCCTTTTGCCTGGTCACTCTGCCCAATTGTATGGGTTGTAACCTGGGATCCATATTTCGTTGCCCAATTAAATCCTTTATTTTGGGTTTCAGTGAAAGCCGCGAACATTGCCTTTGCCTCTGCAAGCGGGTCCCCCGGAAGAAAGGTATTTTTTTTGTTTGTTGTGGCTTTAGGGCCCGTATATTTACAAAGAAGAATTTCTCGGATGGTGGTATTGTTTGGTATGGGGGGGGAGGTTTTTTTCTGGCATTAGATTGTATTGTTTTTTGGAGTGGGGGGCCATCGACTGTGGTTTTCCCCTTCCCGGAAACTGGATTTTGGGGTAAAAATTTCTGCCATTTCCTGGCCCGTTTTTTTTCCTTCCTGGATAAAAAACCTCTCCCTTTGGGGCTTTGGTACCCAAAGGGTTTTTAAAAATTTTTTTTTTTGGCCCCCGGGGGGGGGGGTTTTGTATCTTTTTGTCCCTTTTTGATGGGTGCCTGGAATTTAAGTTTTTAGCACAGTCTTTCCCGTAGAAGAGGTTTCACTTTCAGGGGAAAAAGCTTACGGAAGGGGGAGTTTGCAAATTTTCCCGTTGTCATTTTGGGATGGCATTTTTAGGGTGGTCATGTTTCACGTCCAAATTGGTTTTTTCCCGATTTCCCTGTTGCAGATCCCAAATGCATTTTGTGCCCCAGGGTTAGTAGTGAATTGTTGTAGCATGGTATTGGGGGTTAGGTTTTGGTTTTAAATTTTTGTAGCATGGTAAATTTTGGGGTTTGTTGTGAATTGGGGGTAGTCATTGGGATTGTGGGGTTTGGGTTTTGGGGAAAAATTTTTAGTCATGGTATTGTGGGTTTGTAGTGAAATTTTTGTTTGCATGGTATTGGGGGTTAAATAGGGGAAATTTTTGTAGTCATGGCATTGTGGGGTTTGGAGTGAATTTTTGAGTTTATGGTATTGGGGGGTTAGTAGTGAATTTTTTGTGTCATGGTAATTTTTGGGTTAGTAGGGAATTGTTGTGTCATGGGGATTGTGGGTTTGTAGTTTAATTGTTGTAGTCATGGATTGTGGGGTTAGGAGGAAATTTTTGTAGTCATGGTATTGTGGGGTTTGTATGAATTGGTTTTTTGTCATGGTATTGGGGGGTTAGTAGTGAAATTTTGTAGTATGGTATTGTGGGGGTTAGTAGTGAAAATTTTTGTTGTCATGGGGTTTTTGGGTTAGTAGTGGGTTTTTTTTTAAGTCCTGGCTTTTGGGGGTTTAGTGAATTGTTGTAGTTTATGGTATTGTTGGGGGTTTGTTGTGAATTGTTGTAGTCATGGGGATTGTGGGTTAGTTGGGAATTTTGAAATCATTGGGATTTTGGGTTAGTTGTGGGGGTTTTTGAGTCCTGGGGAAATTGGGGGGGTTAGGGAGTGAATTTTTGTAGTATGCATTGTGGGTTTTTGTAGTGAATTGTTGTAGTCATGGTATTGTTTGGGGGGGGTAGTGAATTTTGTAGTCGGGGATTGGGGTTTAGTAGTGAATGGTTTTTTTTAGTCATGGTAAGTGGGGGTTTTAGTGGGTTTTTTTGTCATGGATTGTGGGTTTGTAGGAATTGTTTTTTAGTCATGGTATTGGGGGGTTTTGGAGGAATTGTTGTAGTCTGGTAATTTTGGGTTAGTAGTGAATTGTTGTAGTCATGGTTTTGTGGGTAAATAGGAAATTTTTTGTATCATGGCATTGTGGGTTAGTGTGAAATTTTTGTAGTCTGGTTTTTGTGGGTTAGTAGTGAATTGTTGTAGTCATGGTTTGTTGGGGTTGTAGTGAATTGTTGTGGGCATTTGGGATTGTGGGGGTTTGTTGTTTAATTGTTTTGGTTTATGGTTTTTTGTGGGTTGTAGTGAATTGTGTGTACAATGAGGGGTAGTGTGTTCCCAAAGGGTTTCTGTTTCATGGTATGAAAAACGACGTTTGAGAAGGGGAGAGGAGAGGGGAGAGAGAGAGAGAAAACAGAGGAGAAGATAAATGCAGTTTTTTTTTGGAAGGGCGGAAATTTGAAATGTAGGGGCATTGTTTCATTTAGGACCCTTGCCAGGGATAATGTTAAAACCCACCCCTACACTAGGTGGGGGACCTGGGACTGGTGGAAGGGAACCCAGAAGGGCTGGGGGGAAGGCACCCAGAAGACGGGTTTCAGCCATTTGAAGACGGTGGGTCCCCAGAAGACTGGTGGGGCACCCAGAAGGGTGGTGGGGTACCTAGAAGGGTGGTGGAGCACCTAGAAGATTGGTGGAGCACCTAGAAGACTGGTGGAGCACCTAGAAGACTGGTGGAGCACCTAGAAGACTGGTGGAATACCTAGAAGACTGGTGGAGCACCTAGAAGACTGGTGGAGTACCTAGAAGACTGTTGGAGCACCTAGAAGACTGGTGGAGCACCTAGAAGACTGGTGGAGCACCTAGAAGACTGGTGCAGCACCTAGAAGACTGTTGGAGCACCTAGAAGACTGGTTGAGCACCTAGAAGACTGGTGCAGCACCTAGAAGAATGGTGGAGCACCTAGAAGACTGGTGAGGCACCTAGAAGACTGGTGCAGCACCTAGAAGACTGGTGGAGCACCTGGAAGACTGGTGGAGCACCTAGAAGACTGGTGCAGCACCTTAAAGATTGGTGGAGCACCTAGAAGACTGGTGCAGCACCTAGAAGACTGGTGGGGCACCTAGAAAACTGGTGGGGCACCTAGAAGATTGGTGGAGCACCTAGAAGACTGGTGGAGGACCTAGAAAACTGGTGGAGCACCTAGAAAACTGGTGGGGCACCTAGAAGACTGGTGCAGCACCTAGAAGATTGGTGAAGCACCTAGAAGACTGGTGCAGCACCTAGAAGACTGGTGGAGCACCTAAAAAACTGGTGGGGCACCTAGAAGATTGGTGGAGCACCTAGAAGACTGGTGGAGCACCTAGAAGACTGGTGCAGCACCTAGAAGACTGGTGCAGCACCTAGAAGACTGGTGGAGCACCTAGAAAACTGGTGGGGCACCTAGAAGATTGGTGGAGCACCTAGAAGATTGGTGGAGCACCTAGAAGACTGGTGGAGCACCTAGAAGATTGGTGGAGCACCTAGAAGACTGGTGCAGCACCTAGAAGATTGGTGGGGCACCTAGAAGACTGGTGGAGCACCTAGAAAACTGGTGGGGCACCTAGAAGATTGGGGGAGCACCTAGAAGACTGGTGCAGCACCTAGAAGACTGGTGGAGCACCTAGAAAACTGGTGGGGCACCTAGAAGATTGGTGGAGCACCTAGAAGACTGGGGGAGCACCTAGAAGACTGGTGGGGCACCTAGAAGACTGGTGGAGCACCTAGAAGACTGGAAGAGCACCTAGAAGACTGGTGGAGCACCTAGAAGACTGGTGGAGCACCTAGAAGATTGGTGGAGCACCTAGAAGACTGGTGGAGCACCTAGAAAACTGGTGGGGGACCTAGAAGACTGGTGGAGCACCTAGAAGACTAGTGGAGCACCTAGAAGACTGGTGGGGCACCTAGAAGACTGGTGGAGCAGCTAAAAGACTGATGGAGCACCTAGAAGACGGGTGGAGCACCTGGAAGACTGGTGGAGCACCTAGAAGACTGGTGGAGCACCGAGAAAACTGGTGCAGCATCTAGAAGACTGGCGGAACACCTAGAATGATGGAGCACCTAGAAGACTGGTGGGGCACCAAGAAGACTGGTGGAGCACCTAGAAGACTGGTGGAGCACCTGGAAGACTGGTGGAGCACCTAGAAGACTGGTGGAGCACCTAGAAGACTGGTGGAGCACCTAGAAGATTGGTGGAGCACCTAGAAGATTGGTGGAGCACCTAGAAGACTGGTGGAGCACCTGGAAGACTGGTGGAGTACCTAGAAGATTGTTGGAGCACCTAGAAGACTGGTGGAGCACCTAGAAGACTGGTGGAGCACCTAGAAGATTGTTGGAGCACCTAGAAGACTGGTGGAGCACTAGAGCTCGGTGGAGCACCTAGAAGATTGGTGGAGCACCTAGATGACTGGTGGAGCACCTAGAAGATTGTTGGAGCACCTAGAAGACTGGTGGAGCATCTGGAAGACTGGTGGAGCACCTAGAAGACTAGTGGGGCACCTAGAAGACTGGTGGAGCACCTAGAGGACTTTGGTGGGCGCACTAGAAGATTGGTGGAGCACCTAGAAGACTGGTGGATCACCTAGAAGACTGGTGGAGCACCTAGAAGACTGGTGGAGCACCTAGAAGATTGGTGGAGCACCTAGAAGACTGGTGGAGCACCTAAATGACTGATGGAGCACCTAGAAGACTGGTGGAGCACCTGGAAGACTGGTGGAGCACCTAGAAGACTGGTGGGGCACCAAGAAGACTGGTGGAGAACCTAGAAGACTGGTGGAGCACCCAGAAGATTGGTGGATGCACCTAGAAGACTGGTGGAGCACCTAAAATCTGAGGAGCACCTAGAAGACTGGTGGAGCACCTGGAAGACTGGTGGAGCACCTAGAAAACTGGTGGAGCACCTAGAAAACTGGTGCAGCATCTAGAAGACTGGCGGAGCACGTAGAAGACTGGCGGGGCACCAAGAAGACTGGTGGAGCACCTAGAAGACTGGTTTGGGTCACCTAGAAGACTGGTGGAGCACCTAGAAGACTGGTGGAGCACCTAGAAGATTGGTGGAGCACCTAGAAGACTGGTGGAGCACCTAGAAGACTGGTGGAGCACCTAGAAGACTGGTGGAGCGCCTAGAAGACTGGTGGAGCACCTAGAAGATTGTTGGAGCACCTAGAAGATTGGTGGAGCACCTAGAAGACTGGTGGAGCACCTGGAAGACTGGTGGAGCACCTAGAAGACTGGTGGAGCACCTGGAAGACTGGTGGAGCACCTAGAAGATTTTTGAAGCACCTAGAAGACTGGTGGAGCACCTAGAAGACTGGTGGAGCACCTAGAAGATTGGTGGAGCACCTAGATGACGGGTGGAGCAGCTAGAAGATTGTTGGAGCACCTAGAAGACTGGTGGAGCACCTAGAAGATTGGTGGAGCACCTAGAAGACTGGTGGAGCACCTAGAAGATTGGTGGAGCACCTAGAAGACTGGTGCAGCACCTAGAAGACTGGCGGAGTACCTAGAAGACTGGTGGAGCACCTAGAAGATTGGTGGAGCTCCTAGAAGATTGGTGGAGCACCTAGAAGACTGGTGGAGCACCTAGAAGACTGGCGGAGCACCTAGAAGACTGGTGGAGCACCTAGAAGATTGGTGGAGCACGTAGAAGACTGGTGGATCACCTAGAAGACTGGTGGAGCACCTAGAAGACTGGTGCAGCACCTAGAAGACTAACGGAGTACCTAGAAGACTGTTGGAGCACCTAGAAGATTGTTGGAGCACCTAGAAGACTGGTGGAGCACCTAGAAGACTGGTGGAGCACCTAGAAGACTGGTGGAGCACCTAGAAGACTGGTGGAGCACCTAGAAGACTGGTGGGGCACCAAGAAGACTGGTGGAGAACCTAGAAGACTGGTGGAGCACCTAGAAGATTGGTGGAGCACCTAGAAGACTCGTGGAGCACCTAGAAGACTGGTGGAGCACCTAGAAGACTGGTGGAGCACCTAGAAGACTGGTGGAGCACCTGGAAGATTGGTGGAGCACCTAGAAGACTGGTGGGGCACCAAGAAGACTGGTGGAGAACCTAGAAGACTGGTGGAGCACCTAGAAGATTGGTGGAGCACCTAGAAGACTGGTGGAGCACCTAGAAGACTGGTGGAGCACCTAGAAGACTGGTGGAGCACCTAGAAGACTGGTGGAGCACCTGGAAGATTGGTGGAGCACCTAGAAGATTGGTGGAGCACCTAGAAGACTGGTGGAGCACCTGGAAGACTGGTGGAGTACCTAGAAGGTTGTTGGAGCACCTAGAAGACTGGTGGAGCACCTAGATACTGGTGGAGCACCTAGAAAGATTGTTGGAGCACCTAGAAGACTGGTGGAGCATCTGGAAGACTGGTGGAGCACCTAGAAGACTAGTGGGGCACCTAGAAGACTGGTGGAGCACCTAGAGGACTGGTGGAGCACCTAGAAGATTGGTGGAAACACCTAGAAGACTGGTGGATCACCTAGAAGACTTTGGGGGAGCACCTAGAAGACTGGTTTGGGGCACCTAGAAGATTGGTGGAGCACCTAGAAGACTGGTGGAGCACCTAAATGACTGATGGAGCACCTAGAAGACTGGTGGAGCACCTGGAAGACTGGTGGAGCACCTAGAAGACTGGTGGGGCACCTAGATGACTGGTGGAGCACCTAGAAGATTGTTGGAGCACCTAGAAGACTGGTGGAGCATCTGGAAGACTGGTGGAGCACCTAGAAGACTAGTGGGGCACCTAGAAGACTGGTGGAGCACCTAGAGGACTGGTGGAGCACCTAGAAGATTGGTGGAGCACCTAGAAGACTGGTGGATCACCTAGAAGACTGGTGGAGCACCTAGAAGACTGGTGGAGCACCTAGAAGATTGGTGGAGCACCTAGAAGACTGGTGGAGCACCTAAAGACTGGATTGAGCACCTAGAAGACTGGTGGAGCACCTGGAAGACTGGTGGAGCACCTAGAAGACTGGTGGGGCACCAAGAAGACTGGTGGAGAACCTAGAAGACTGGTGGAGCACCTAGAAGATTGGTGGAGCACCTAGAAGACTGGTGGAGCACCTAAAAGTCTGATGGAGCACCTAGAAGACTGGTGGAGCACCTGGAAGACTGGTGGAGCACCTAGAAAACTGGTGGAGCACCTAGAAAACTGGTGCAGCATCTAGAAGACTGGCGGAGCACGTAGAAGACTGGTGGGGCACCAAGAAGACTGGTGGAGCACCTAGAAGACTGGTGGATCACCTAGAAGACTGGTGGAGCACCTAGAAGACTGGTGGAGCACCTAGAAGATTGGTGGAGCACCTAGAAGACTGGTGGAGCACCTAGAAGACTGGTGGAGCACCTAGAAGACTGGTGGAGCACCTAGAAGACTGGTGGAGCACCTTGAAGATTGTTGGAGCACCTAGAAGATTGGTGAAGCACCTAGAAGACTGGTGGAGCACCTGGAAGATTGGTGGAGCACCTAGAAGACTGGTGGAGCACCTGGAAGACTGGTGGAGCACCTAGAAGATTTTTGGAGCACCTAGAAGACTGGTGGAGCACCTTGAAGACTGGTGGAGCACCTGGAAATTGGTGGAGCACCTAGAAGACTAGTGGGGCACCTAGAAGACTGTTGGAGCACCTAGAAGATTGGTGGAGCACCTAGAAGACTGGTGGATCACCTAGAAGACTGGTGGAGCACCTAGAAGACTGGTGGAGCACCTAGAAGATTGGTGGAGCACCTAGAAGACTGTTGGAGCGCCTAAAAGACTGATGGAGCACCTAGAAGACTGGTGGAGCACCTAGAAGACTGGTGGAGCACCTAGAAGACTGGTGGAGCATCTGCAAGACTGGTGGAGCACCTAGAAGACTAGTGGGGCACCTAGAAGACTGTTGGAGCACCTAGAAGATTGGTGGAGCACCTAGAAGACTGGTGGATCACCTAGAAGATGGTGGAGCACTAGAAGACTTTGGTGGAGCCACCTAGAAGATTGGTGGAGCACCTAGAAGACTGGTGGAGCGCCTAAAAGACTGATGGAGCACCTAGAAGACTGGTGGAGCACCTAGAAGACTGGTGGAGCACCTAGAAGACTTGTGGAGCACCTAGAAGATTGGTGGAGCACCTAGAAGACTGGTGGAGCACCTAAAAGACTGATGGAGCACCTAGAAGACTGGTGGAGCACCTGGAAGACTGATGGAGCACCTAGAAGACTGGTGGAGCACCTAGAAAACTGGTGCAGCACCTATAAGACTGGCGGAGCACCTAGAATGATGGAGCACCTAGAAGACTGGTGGAGCACCTAGAAGACTGGTTGAACACCTAGAAGACTGGTGGAGCACCTAGAAGACTGGTGGAGCACCTGGAAGACTGGTGGAGCACCTAGAAGACTGGTGGAGCACCTAGAAGACTGGTGGAGCACCTAGAAGACTGGTGGAGCACCTGGAAGACTGGCGGAGTACCTAGAAGACTGATGGAGCACCTAAAAGACTGGTGGAGCACCTGGAAGACTGGTTCAGCACCTAGAAGACTGGCGGAGCTCCTAGAAGACTGATGGAGCACCTAGAAGACTGTGGGACCACCTAGAAGACTGGTGGAGCACCTAGAAGACTGGTGGAGCACCTAGAAGACTGGTGGAGCACCTAGAAGACTGGTGGAGCACCTAGAAGACTGGCGGAGCACCTAGAAGACTGGTGGAGCACCTAGAAGACTGGTGGAGCATCTAGAAGACTGGTGGAGCACCTAGAAGACTGTTGGGGCACCTAGAAGACTGGTAGAGCACCTGGAAGACTGTTGGAGCACCTAGAAGACTGGTGGAGCACCTAGAAGAATGGTAGAGCACATAGAAGACTGGTGGAGCACCTAGAAGACTGGTGGAGCACCTAGAAGAATGGTAGAGCACATAGAAGACTGGTGGAGCACCTAGAAGACTGGTGGAGCACCTAGAAGAATGGTAGAGCACATAGAAGACTGGTGGAGCACATAGACGACTGGTGGAGCACCTAGAAGACTGGTGGAGCACCTAGAAGACTGGTGGAGCACCTAGAAGACTGTGGGACCACCTAGAAGACTGGTGGAGCACCTAGAAGACTGGTGGAGCACCTAGAAGACTGGTGGAGCACCTAGAAGACTGGTGGAGCACCTAGAAGACTGGCGGAGCACCTAGAAGACTGGTGGAGCACCTAGAAGACTGGTGGAGCATCTAGAAGACTGGTGGAGCACCTAGAAGACTGTTGGGGCACCTAGAAGACTGGTGGAGCTCCTAGAAGACTGTTGGAGCACCTAGAAGACTGGTGGAGCACCTAGAAGAATGGTAGAGCACCTAGAAGACTGGTGGAGCACCTAGAAGAATGGTAGAGCACATAGAAGACTGGTGGAGCACCTAGAAGACTGGTGGAGCACCTAGAAGAATGGTAGAGCACATAGAAGACTGGTGGAGCACCTAGAAGACTGGTGGAGCACCTAGAAGAATGGTAGAGCACATAGAAGACTGGTGGAGCACATAGACGACTGGTGGAGCACCTAGAAGACTGGTGGAGCACCTAGAAGACTGTTGGGGCACGTAGAAGACTGTTTGAGCACCTAGAAGACTGTTGGAGCACCTAGAAGAATGGTAGAGCACCTGGAAGACTGTTGGAGCACCTAGAAGAATGGTAGAGCACCTGGAAGACTGTTGGAGCACCTAGAAGAATGGTAGAGCACCTAGAAGACTGGTGGAGCACATAGAAGAATGGTAGAGCACCTAGAACACTGGTGGAGCACCTAGAAGAATGGTAGAGCACCTAGAACACTGGTGGAGCACCTAGAAGAATGGTAGAGCACCTAGAACACTGGTGGAGCACCTAGAAGATGGTTAGAGCACCTAGAAACCCGGTGGAGCACCTAGAAAAGAATGATCTTATACACGACAACCAGCACGGTTTCAAGGAAGGTAAATCCTGTGTCAGAAACCTACTGGAGTTTTATGACAAGGTGACAGCAGTAAGACGAGAGAGAGAGACGGATGGGTAGACTGCATCTTCTTGGACTGTAAGATGGTTTATGACAGTACCACACAATAAAATGGTCCAAGAGCTAGAGAAGCAGGTAGGAATAACAGGAAAAGTACTGGAGTATACCTGGAGAGAGTTCTGGGGGTCAATGCCCCTATGGCCCAGTCTGTGACCAAGCTTCATGGTGGATCAGAGCCTGATCAACCAGGCTGTTACTGTTGGCCGCACGCAACCTGACGTACGAACTACAGCCCAGCTGGTCAGGTACTTTGGGTCAGAGAAATCTGACAAGAAGGAAGACTAGGTGTAGAGTGGTGCGCCTGTGATGAATGGGGTATCATACAAAGGATCGGCACTAAGTGTCCAGTGTGAAGAGTGGGGTCCCACAGGGGTCAGTCCTAGAACCAGTGTTGTTTCTGGTATATGTGAACGACATGACGGAACCGATAGACTCAGAAGTGTCCCTGTTTGCAGATGATGTGAAGCTAATGACAAGAATTCAACTGGATGAGGATCAGGCAGGACTACAAAGAGACCTGGACAGGCTACAAGCCTGGTCCAACAACTGGCCCCGTGAATTTAACACTGCCAAATGCAAAGTCATGAAGATCGGGGAAGGTCAAAGAGGACCGCAGACAGAGTATAGTCTAGGTGGCCAAAGACTGCAAACCTCACTCAAGGAAAAAGATCTTGGGGTGAGTATAACACCGAGCATGTCTCCGGAAGTACACATCAACCAGATAACTGCTGCAGCACACGGCGCCTGGCAAACCTGAGAATAGCGTTCCGATACCTTAGTAAGGAATCGTTCAAGACACTGTACACCGTGTACGTCAGGCCCATACTGGAGTATGCAGCACCTGTTTGGAACCCACACCTGGTCAAGCACATCAAGAAATTAGAGATAATGCAAAGGTTTGCAATGAGACTAGTTCAGAGCTAGGGGAAATGTCCTACGAAGAAAGGTTAATATAAATCGACCTGAGAACACTGGAGGACAGGAGGGACAGGGGAGACATGATAACAACATATAAAGTACTGAGAGGAATCAACAAGGTGGGTAGAGATAGGATGTTCCAGAGATGTGACACAGCAACAAGGGGACACAGCAACGAGGGGACACAACAACAAGGGGACACAACAACAAGGGGACACAACAACAAGGGGACACAACAACAAGGGAACACAGCAACAAGAAGACACAGCAACAAGGGGACACAGCAACAAGGGGACACAGCAACAAGGGGACACAGCAACAAGGGGACACAGCAACAAGAAGACACAGCAACAAGGGGACACAGCAACAAGGGGACACAGCAACAAGGGGACACAGCAACAAGGGGACACAGCAACAAGGTGACACAACTGGAAGTTGAAGACAGATGAGTCACAGGGATGTTAGGAAGTATTTCTTCAGTCACAGAGTTGTCAGGAAGTGGAACAATCTGGAGAATGATGTAGTGGAGGCAGGAACCATACATAGCTTTAAGAAGAGGTATGATAAACCTCATGGAGCAGGGAAAGAGGCGGGTCCAGGAGCTGTGACTCGACCCCTGCACACCTACACTCACACTGCATCCACACCTCCAGCCAGCCATCCAGGCCAGTCAGCCAGCCCAGCCAGCCAGCCAGCCCGGCCAGCCAGCCCAGCCAGCCAGCCCACCAGCCAGCCAGCCCAGCCAGCCAGCCCAGCCAGCCAGCCCAGCCAGCCAGCCCAGCCCAGCCAGCCAGCCCAGCCAGCCAGCCAGCCCAGCCAGCCAGCCAGCCAGCCAGCCAGCCAGCCAGCCCAGCCCAGCCAGCCAGCCAGCCAGCCAGCCCAGCCCAGCCAGCCAGCAGCCCAGCCAGCCAGCCAGCCAGCCAGCCAGCCAGCCAGCCCAGCCAGCCAGCCAGCCCCAGCCAGCCAGCCCAGCAGCCAGCCCAGCCAGCCAGCCAGCCCAGCCAGCCAGCCAGCCAGCCCAGCCAGCCAGCCAGCCAGCCAGCCAGCCAGCCAGCCAGCCAGCCAGCCAGCCAGCCAGCCAGCCAGCCAGCCAAGCCAGCCAGCCACCAGCAGCCAGCCCAGCCAGCCAGCCAGCCAGCCCAGCCAGCCCAGCCAGCCAGCCAGCCTCCACCAGCCAGCCAGCCAGCCAGCCAGCCAGCCAGCCAGCCAGCTAGGCAGCCAGCCAGCCAGCCCGGCCAGCCAGCCAGCCCAGCCAGCCAGCCAGCCCAGCCAGCCCAGCCACAGCCAGCCAGCCAGCCAGCCAGCCAGCCAGCCAGCCAGCCCAGCCAGCCAGGAACCATACATAGTTTTAAGAAGAGGTATGATAAACCTCATGGAGCAGGGAAAGAGGCGGGTCCAGGAGCTGTGACTCGACCCCTGCACACCTACACTCACACTGCATCCACACCTCCAGCCAGCCATCCAGGCCAGTCAGCCAGCCCAGCCAGCCAGCCAGCCCGGCCAGCCAGCCCAGCCAGCCAGCCCAGCCCGCCAGCCAGCCCAGCCAGCCAGCCCAGCCAGCCAGCCAGCCCAGCCAGCCAGCCCAGCACAGCCAGCCAGCCAGCCAGCCAGCCAGCTCAGCCCAGCCAGCCAGCCAGCAGCCCAGCCCAGCCCACCCAGCCACCAGCCAGCCACCAGCCCAGCCAGCCAGCCAGCCAGCCGCCAGCCAGCCAGCCAGCCAGCCAGCCAGCCAGCCCAGCCAGCCAGCCAGGCAGCCAGCCACCCAGCCAGCCAGCCAGCCAGCCAGCCAGCCAGCCAGCCAGCCAGCCAGCCAGCCAGCCAGCCAGCCAGCCAGCCCAGCCAGCCAGCCAGCCCAGCCAGCCAGCCAGCCCAGCCAGCAGCCAGCCCAGCCACAGGAGCCAACCAGCCAGCCCAGCCAGCCAGCCAGCCAGCCAGCAGCCAGCCCAGCCAGCCAGCCAGCCCCAGCCAGCCACAGCCAGCCAGCCAGCCAGCCAGCCAGCCCAGCCAGCAGCCAGCCAGCCAGCCCCAGCCAGCCAGCCAGCCAGCCCAGCCAGCCCAGCCAGCCAGCCAGCCAGCCAGCGCAGCAGCCAGCCCAGCCAGCCACCAGCCAGCCAGCCAGCCAGCCCAGCCAGCCAGCCCAGCCAGCCAGCCAGCCAGCTCCAGCCAGCCAGCCAGCACCAGCCAGCCAGCAGCAGCACCAGCCAGCCAGCCCAGCCAGCCAGCCAGCCAGCCAGCCAGCACCACCAGCACCAGCCAGCAGCCAGCCAGCCAGCCAGCCAGCCCAGCCAGCCAGCCAGCCAGCCAGCCAGCCACGCCAGCCCAGCCAGCCCAGCACCAGACCAGCCAGCCCAGCCAGCCAGCCAGCCAGCCAGCCAGCCAGCCAGCCAGCCACCCAGCCAGCCAGCCCAGCCAGCCAGCCAGCCCCGCCAGCCCCAGCCAGCCAGCGCCAGCCAGCCCAGCAGCCCAGCCAGCCAGCCAGCAGCCAGCCAGCCAGCCAGCCAGCCAGCCAGCCAGCCACCACGCCAGCCCAGCCACAGCCAGCAGCAGCCACACCGCCAGCCAGCCAGCCAGCCACCAGCCCACCACCTGCACCAGCCGGCAGCCTGTCCAGCCAGCCAGCCAGCCAGACCCAGCCAGCCAGCCAGAGCCACCACCAGCTCAGCCAGACCCGCCAGCCAGCCACCAGCCAGCCGCCAGCAGCCAGCCAGTCCAGCCCAGCCGCAGCCCAGCCAGCCGAGCGACAGCCAGCAGCCATGCCAGCCAGCCCAGCCAGCCACCAGCCAGCAGCCGCAGCCGAGGCAGGGACCACCGACAGCCATGCGTCACCCTACCTAGGTCCACTGCACCTGGCCCAGCCAGCAGCCCAGCACTGAGCACCCAGCCACCTAGCAGCCCTCAGCCTAGCCCAGCCACCTGCCAGCCAGCCAGTGACACCACCGTGACCACCGGACGCCGAGCCAGCCACCTGCCGAACCAGCCGCCAGCCCAGCAGTGACCTACATACTCGACAGTCTGGGTATTATCGTTCATCTACTGAGGAATTTCTGCAGCATCTGACACCTGTGTGACACCTGTGTGACACCTGTGTGACACCTGTGTACACTGTGTGCAACCCTGTGTGACACCTGTGTGACACCTGTGTGACACCTGTGTGACACCTGTGTGACACCTGTGTGACACCTGTGTGACACCTGTGTGACACCTGTGTGACACCTGTGTAACACTGATGTGACACCTGGTGTGACACTGTGTAAACACCTGTGTGACACCTGTGTATACACTGCATGACACCTGTGTGACACCTGTGTACACTACCTGTGTGACACCTGTGTACACTGTACACCTGAGTGTAATACACCTGTGATAACACCGTGTATACACTGTATGACTACCTGTGTGACACTGGTAACACTACCTTGGACACCTGTTGTACACCTGTGTGACACCTGTGTGACACCTGTGTAACACCTGTGTACACCTGTGTGACACCTGTGTGAACCTGTGTACACCTGCATGACACCTGTGTGACACCTGTGTAGACACCTGTGTGACATCCTTGTGACCTGTGTAACACCTGTGTGAAACCTGTGTACACACGTGTTATGACCCATGACACCTGTGTGACACCTGTGTGACACCTGTATGAACCTGTGATGACACCTGTGTGAAACCGTGTGAACACCTGTGGACACTGTGTGACACCTGGTACACTCTGTTAGACCGATATGCACCTGGTGTGACCTGGTGAACACCTGTGTGACACCTGTTACACCTGATGTCACATTGGCATACCGCATGTGTGACACGTGGTAATGTAAACCTGACAATACAGTCATACAGAGTTGAAGGGATATACTAATGTCTGTCCGAGGAATGAGTACCATGGCCAGTGTAATAACCTGAGATAACACACCTGGCAGTGTATGACTACCACTGAGATATACTACCTGGCAGTGTATAATACACTGAGATAAAACACCTGGCAGTGTATATACACTGAGATATACAACCTGGCAGTGTATATACACTGAGATATACATACCTAGCAGTGTATATACACTGAGATATACATACCTGGCAGTGTATATACACTGAGATATACATACCTGGCAGTGTATATACACTGAGATATACATACCTGGCAGTGTATATACACTGAGATATACACACCTGGCAGTGTATATACACTGAGATATACACACCTGGCAGTGTATATACACTGAGATATACATACCTGGCAGTGTATATACACTGAGATATACATACCTGGCAGTGTATATACACTGAGATATACATACCTAGCAGTGTATATACACTGAGATATACATACCTAGCAGTGTATATATACACCTAGCATGGTCCAGTAGCGTGGCCGTGACGAACTGAGCTAGAGTTCGTCACGGCCACGCTAGCTAGAGATTCGTCTGTAAAAACTTGCATTTGTGGTCACAGTGGTGGCCTATGCTAACCTTCCTATGGTGTAGAAATATACCTAGTTGGATGAATCTTATTGTGGCTAGCTGGTCTAGTGGCTAACGCGACGGGCTGGAGTTTTGAGACTCTATGACCGCGGGTTCAATCCCGGCCGGGGGTATGGTTTGGACCTTGCTACATGTCCATAGGTAACTTGGACACTGCTGCATGGGCCAGTTGGTAGACTTGGAACCTGCCTAGCTGGCCAGTAGGTAATTGACCTCCTAGCATGGGCCAGTTGGTAACTGGACCTGCCTAGCATGGCCAGTTGGTAACTTGGACCTGCTAGCATGGGCCAGTAGTAACTTGGACCTGCCAGCATGGGCCAGTTGGTAACTTGACCTGCCTAGCATGGGCCAGTAGGTAACTTGGACCTGCCTAGCATGGGCCAGTTGGTAACTGGACCTGCCTAGCATGGGCCAGTTGGTAACTTGGACCTGCCTAGCATGGGCCAGTTGGTAACTTGGACCTGCCTAGCATGGGCCAGTAGGTAACTTGGACCTGCCTAGCATGGGCCAGTAGGTAACTTTGACCTGCCTAGCATGGGCCAGTAGATCTGTTGCAGTGCTCCTTCTTAAGTTTAAGAGATAAGATGGACCGGCAGTATATTAGATATAGAAGTTAGAGTCAGGTGGGTGACCTTGTCCTCAATACTGCAGGAACACTGACTTATTCTACTAAGTACCAAAATAAGTAAGTAACTTACTTAGGTACAGGTAAGTAACTTACTTAGGTACAGGCACACATAAGTACAATTATGAGGTATCTATCCCTGTCTGTCTCTCTCTGTCTGTCCTTCTCTCTCTCTCTCTCTCTCTCTCTCTCTCTCTCTCTCTCTCTCTCTCACATAACCTATAACCTATGTTAGAACGCCAGAACATGGCTGCTACGCTGACACACACACAGGGACAGGGCCAGGAGCTGCAACCACAAATAGGTATGCACACACACACACAAGTATGAAAGGTGCTGTCAGATATAAGATGGTAGGTTAGTAGTGTTACTGCAGTGATAGACAGATAGATAGATAGAGAGTTGTAGACAGCACAACAGGAAGCCAGGTAGCAGGTGTGGGGTACCTGCCAGAATACCATTACCAAGGTAGCGAGTGCATGATGGTATCCCTTACTCATGCCACCAAGGGTATCCCCTACCGCCTCTGCCACCGCCTCTATCCCTGCCCCTACCTGTACAAAGCTCCTGATGACCTAAACGTTGTCACGTTTGTCGCATTTATGTGGTAAAGAATGGTAGAAGGTGATCAGTCCCCCGACCTTCAGTCGGTGTACTCAGTCCATCACTCTAGATAAAGCGAACACAGACTCCAGGCTGAGGGACTGATTACCCCAAACTCGTCTTCCATCATTCTCCTCTGAATAAACAGACTGAAGAAGCCACTGGCTGGCAAAATCCTCCCAGAATAAAGATACCCAAGTGTAGATCATAATTCTGAGTGACATGTGTCTGGAGTCGAGTTATAACTTAAGAACATAACTTACCCTATAAGAGAGAATATTGTTGGAGTCTCCCTCGAGTGAGATACTGGACTGAGGAATTTCCCTCATCTGGCTGGAGATTTTATATTTGTTGCCACTTTCAGAGAAACACAGTAGGAAGCTCAGGTTGACCATGGTGGGTGAGTTGGACCTGACTAGTTTGGGTCAGTAGGTGACTTGGACCTGCCTAGCTTGGGCCAGTAGGTTTGATCCAGTGCTCCTTTCTTTACAAGTGGATGTGACTTAGACCTGACTAGTTTAGGCCAATTGGTGACTTGGACCTGCCTATCTTGGGTCACTAGGTGACTTGGACCTGCCTAGCATAGGCCAGTAGGTCTGCTGCAGTGCTCCTTCCTTTTAATGTGCTGGAAAGTCGGGCTTGTACGTTGTACGACAGGTGCTGGACACGCACAGTTGTACTCTAGCAGGTCGATGTACTCTAGTGAGGTGTGCTGACAGAGGTAAGGTACACCTTACACCATGCGACAGAAAGTGTACTTGTAATACACTGTACACCAGTCACTGGAAAGGTGTATCCGGAACACCTCACACAAGTGCTGGAACACTACTGGAACACCTCACACAAGTGCTGGAACACTACTGGAACACCTCACACAAGTGCTGGAACACTACTGGAGCACTTCCAGAGAGTATAACACCTCACACAAGTGCTGGAACACTAATGGAACACCTCACACAAGTGCTGGAACACTGCTGGAGCACTTCCAGAGAGTGGTACACATCACAGAGGTGCTGGAACACTACTGGAACACCTCACACAAGTGCTGGAACACTACTGGAACACCTCACACAAGTGCTGGAACACTATTGCAACACTTCCAGAGAGTGTAACACCTCACACAAGTGTTGGAACACTACCAGAACACTTCCAGAGAACGGAACACCTCACAAAAGTGCTGGAACACCTCACAGAAGTGCTGGAACACCTCACAGAAGTGCTGGAACACCTCACAGAAGTGCTGGAACACCTCACAGAAGTGCTGGAACACCTCACAGAAGTGCTGGAACACCTCACAGAAGTGCTGGAATACCACTGCAACACTTCCAGAGAGTGTAACACCTCAAAGAAGTGCTGGAACACCACTGTAACACTTCACATAAATGCTGGAACACCTCATAGAAGTGCTGGAAATACCACTACAACACCTCCAGAGAGCAGCACACACACAACACAGGCTGTACCAACACTGATGTACTAAGACAGGTGCACAACACACTGCCAACACAAGAACAGGTTGTGCAAGACTCCCCCGTCACTCTGACATTCTCAAAGTCAACAGAGTTCTCTTTACCGTCCTCTCTGACAGTCTCCACTTTACCACAATATATCAAGTCGTTTTTACGACCAACAAAACGACTTGAAGAATGAGTGTATGGGTATAGAATGAGGGGGAGTGTATATGCTACCCACTACACAGCTAGAGGAGTACTGGGCAGTACTACTACCAGGCTTATCAACCACTACTAACCAACCTTCTGTCGGCATTTATACCTCGGTCCCACCTCTTTTCAACATTCATACCTCATTCCCACATATGCCCATTAACCTCACGGCTTCATACCCATGCCATAGGACACATGCCCATGCCCCACGCCCACCAAAAACCCATTTCTGACCGAAAACTATAGTGAAATAGAGGAAATATGTCAAAACTCCTAAGCGTAGCGACTCCTGGCATTGAGTATGGGACCGACTAGACCCTTTCATCACCCAACTTAAAGTTATTTTGACGCACTGTCTTAAGTTACTAACTTAAAGTAGCACATACACATTAACCAGCGCCCCTCTATACCACTATATATACCCCACTATATACACTATACACATTATATACACTTATATAAGATTTTTTCACCCAAGGCCGTACTTTTAAATCAATATTTAGACGTAAATATTGCTTACTTAATAAACGTAACATGTAGATATAGTTACTGGCGTTTTTAGAGCACTTAAGGAGCACCTAGGGAGCACCTGAGGAATGTGGTGAAGGTTCCTAGCTACATTACTGAGAAATACTCACCTGCACCTCACCTAGTGACGTCAGTGAGACACCGCCTTACCTCACCTAGTGACGTCAGTGAGACACCGCCTTACCTCACCTAGTGACGTCAGTGAGACACCGCCTTACCTCACCTAGTGACGTCAGTGAGACACCGCCTTACCTCACCTAGTGATGTCAGTGAGACACCGCCTTACCTCACCTAGTGACGTCAGTGAGACACCGCCTTACCTCACCTAGTGACGTCAGTGAGACACCGCCTTACCTCACCTAGTGACGTCAGTGAGACACCGCCTTACCTCACCTAGTGACGTCAGTGAGACACCGCCTTACCTCACCTAGTGACGTCAGTGAGACACCGCCTTACCTCACCTAGTGATGTCAGTGAGACACCGCCTTACCTCACCTAGTGACGTCAGTGAGACACCGCCTTACCTCACCTAGTGACGTCAGTGAGACACCGCCTTACCTCACCTAGTGACGTCACTCTTCCTATCATGAAGTCACTATATACACTAACTTAGCAGCGACTTAGAACTGAAGTGTTGCAGTAGGCCTACTGTAGTTACAGTAGGCCTACTATGCGTTAGCCAGTCAGGATAACCCAGAGTAGGGAAGGATAGCCAGTCAGGATAACCCAGAGTAGGAAAGGATAGCCAGTCAGGATAACCCAGAGTAGGGAAGGATAGCCAGTCAGGATAACCCAGAGTAGGGAAGGATAGCCAGCCAGGATAACCCAGAGTAAGGAAGGATAGCCAGCCAGGATAACCCAGAGTAGGGAAGGATAGCCAGCCAGGATAACCCAGAGTAGGGAAGGATAGCCAGCCAGGATAACCCAGAGTAGGGAAGGATAGCCAGTCAGGATAACCCAGAGTAGGGAAGGATAGCCAGCCAGGATAACCCAGAGTAAGGAAGGATAGCCAGCCAGGATAACCCAGAGTAAGGAAGGATAGCCAGCCATGATAACCCAGAGTAGGGAAGGATAGCCAGCCAGGATAACCCAGAGTAGGAAAGGATAGCCAGTCAGGATAACCCAGAGTAGGGAAGGATAGCCAGTCAGGATAACCCAGAGTAGGGAAGGATAGCCAGCCAGGATAACCCAGAGTAAGGAAGGATAGCCAGTCAGGATAACCCAGAGTAGGGAAGGATAGCCAGCCAGGATAACCCAGAGTACGGAAGGATAGCCAGCCAGGATAACCCAGAGTAGGGAAGGATAGCCAGTCAGGATAACCCAGAGTAGGGAAGGATAGCCAGTCAGGATAACCCAGAGTAGGGAAGGATAGCCAGCCAGGATAACCCAGAGTAGGGAAGGATAGCCAGCCAGGATAACCCAGAGTAGGGAAGGATAGCCAGCCAGGATAACCCAGAGTACGGAAGGATAGCCAGCCAGGATAACCCAGAGTAGGGAAGGATAGCCAGTCAGGATAACCCAGAGTAGGGAAGGATAGCCAGCCAGGATAACCCAGAGTACGGAAGGATAGCCAGCCAGGATAACCCAGAGTAGGGAAGGATAGCCAGCCAGGATAACCCAGAGTAGGGAAGGATAGCCAGCCAGGATAACCCAGAGTAGGGAAGGATAGCCAGTCAGGATAACCCAGAGTAGGGAAGGATAGCCAGTCAGGATAACCCAGAGTAGGGAAGGATAGCCAGCCAGGATAACCCAGAGTAGGGAAGGATAGCCAGCCAGGATAACCCAGAGTAGGGAAGGATAGCCAACCAGGATAACCCAGAGTAGGGAAGGATAGCCAGCCAGGATAACCCAGAGTAGGGAAGGATAGCCAACCAGGATAACCCAGAGTAGGGAAGGATAGCCAGCCAGGATAACCCAGAGTAGGGAAGGATAGCCAGTCAGGATAACCCAGAGTAGGGAAGGATAGCCAGCCAGGATAACCCAGAGTACGGAAGGATAGCCAGCCAGGATAACCCAGAGTAGGGAAGGATAGCCACCAGGATAACCCAGAGTAGGGAAGGATAGCCAGCCAGGATAACCCAGAGTAGGGAAGGATAGCCAGTCAGGATAACCCAGAGTACGGAAGGATAGCCAGCCAGGATAACCCAGAGTAGGGAAGGATAGCCAGCCAGGATAACCCAGAGTAGGGAAGGATAGCCAGCCAGGATAACCCAGAGTAGGGAAGGATAGCCAGTCAGGATAACCCAGAGTAGGGAAGGATAGCCAGCCAGGATAACCCAGAGTACGGAAGGATAGCCAGCCAGGATAACCCAGAGTAGGGAAGGATAGCCAGCCAGGATAACCCAGAGTAGGGAAGGATAGCCAGCCAGGATAACCCAGAGTAGGGAAGGATAGCCAGTCAGGATAACCCAGAGTAGGGAAGGATAGCCAGCCAGGATAACCCAGAGTAAGGAATAAGGAATAACCCAGGATAAGCCAAGAAAATCAGTGGGTCATCGAGGACTGTCTAACTTATTTCCATTGGGGTCCTTAATCTTGTCCCCCAGGATGCGACCCACACCAGTCGACTAACACCCAGGTACCTACTTACTGCTAGGTGAACAGTGATAGAAGGATACCTGCCACCCATACCAGTACACTGCCATCCAGGTACCTACTTACTGCTAGGTGAACAGTGATAGAAGGATACCTGCCACCCATACAAGTACACTGCCATCCAGGTACCTACTTACTGCTAGGTGAACAGTGATAGATACCTGCCACCCATACAAGTACACTGCCATCCAGGTACCTACTTACTGCTAGGTGAACAGTGATAGAAGGATACCTGCCACCCATACCAGTACACTGCCATCAAGGTACCTACTTACTGCTAGGTGAACAGTGATAGATACCTGCCACCCATACAAGTACACTGCCATCCAGGTACCTACTTACTGCTAGGTGAACAGTGATAGAAGGATACCTGCCACCCATACCAGTACACTGCCATCAAGGTACCTACTTACTGCTAGGTGAACAGTGATAGAAGGATCACCCAGCAGTAAGTAGGTACCTGGATGGCAGTGTACTGGTATGGGTGGCAGGTATCTGGAGTTTACCCCCGGAACTCTCTCCAGGTAAACTCCAGATACCTGCCACCCATACCAGTACACTGTCATTCAGGTACCTACTTACTGCTAGGTGAACAGTGATAGAAGGATACCTGCCACCCTTACCAGTACACTGCCATCCAGGTACCTACTTACTGCTAGGTGAACAGTGATAGAAGGATACCTGCCACCCATACCAGTACACTGCCATCCAGGTACATACTTACTGCTAGGTGAACAGTGATAGAAGGATACCTGCCACCCACACCAGTACGCTGCCATCCAGGTACCTACTTACTGCTAGGTGAACAGTGATAGAAGGATACCTGCCACCCATACCAATACACTGCCATCCAGGTACCTACTTACTGCTAGGTGAACACTGATAGAAGGATACCTGCCACCCATACCAGTACACTACCATTCAGGTACCTACTTACTGCTAGGTGAACAGGCTAGATACCACCAGTAGGTGGTGAGGCAGGTACCAGCAGGTACCTGGAGAAGGGAAGTCATGTACCAAGTCACATATTTAAGTGGGTGGAGCAGGGCAGACTAGCCTTGACCTGCATGTTCCTACCGCCACTACACGCACATCCAGAACCTGCCCTCTCCTACCTACACAGCACCTACTTTCCATTTAGCTTGATCAACACTTATGTGTCTGTCAGACTGTCAGACTGTCAGACTGTCAGACTGTCAGACTGTCAGAAGTACTTGTAACCAAGACTAAGCCTGGCCACTACAACATCAGTCAGTACTTGTAACCAAGACTAAGTCTGGCCACTACAACATCAGTCAGTACTTGTAACCAAGACTAAGTCTGGCCACTACAACATCAGTCAGTACTTGTAACCAAGACTAAGTCTGTCCACTACAACATCAGTCAGTACTTGTAACCAAGACTAAGTCTGGCCACTACAACATCAGTCAGTACTTGTAACCAAGACTAAGCCTGGCCACTACAACATCAGTCAGTACTTGTAACCAAGCCTAAGCCTGGCCACTACAACATCAGTCAGTACTTGTAACCAAGCCTAAGCCTGGCCACTACAACATCAGTCAGTACTTGTAACCAAGACTAAGTCTGGCCACTACAACATCAGTCAGTACTTGTAACCAAGCCTAAGCCTGGCCACTACAACATCAGTCAGTACTTGTAACCAAGACTAAGCCTGGCCACTACAACATCAGTCAGTACTTGTAACCAAGACTAAGTCTGGCCACTACAACATCAGTCAGTACTTGTAACCAAGACTAAGTCTGGCCACTACAACATCAGTCAGTACTTGTAACCAAGACTAAGTCTGGCCACTACAACATCAGTCAGTACTTGTAACCAAGACTAAGTCTGGCCACTACAACATCAGTCAGTACTTGTAACCAAGACTAAGCCTGGCCACTACAACATCAGTCAGTACTTGTAACCAAGACTAAGCCTGGCCACTACAACATCAGTCAGTACTTGTAACCAAGACTAAGCCTGGCCACTACAACATCAGTCAGTACTTGTAACCAAGACTAAGCCTGGCCACTACAACATCAGTCAGTACTTGTAACCAAGACTAAGCCTGGCCACTACAACATCAGTCAGTACTTGTAACCAAGACTAAGTCTGGCCACTACAACATCAGTCAGTTTTCACACTGTTTACCTGGAGAGAGTTCCGGGGGTCAACGCCCCCGCGGCCGCCATCAACATATTTACGTTCGTGTTATCGTGGGATATAAATCTACATTCATGTTATGATAGTGGATCTTTCACACTCTCTTGTGTCGTCAGGAGCTATCCAATGTTGTTAGACAGCAACAGACAGGAGGGGAAACTCTCTAAGGCCAGGTAGATGGTGTGAGTGACAACATATGACACTCAACAGCAACAGCAACAACAGAAGCAAAAACAGAAGCAGTAACAACAGCAGCAACAGTGAATCACACTGTTGAATCAATATCCATAAATGAGGTTACTGTTACAAGTGATGGTTAGTGTAACACGCGTTACACACCTGTAACTTACAGTTACACACCTGTAACTAACAGTTACACACCTGTAACTTACGGTTACACACCTGTAACTTATAGTTACACACCTGTAACTTACAGTTACACACCTGTAACTAACAGTTACACACCTGTAACTTACGGTTACACACCTGTAACTTATAGTTACACACCTGTAACTTACAGTTACACACCTGTAACTAACAGTTACACACCTGTAACTTACAGCTACACACCTGTAACTTAGTTATACGCCTGTAAGTTGCAGTTACACACCTGTAACTTACAGCTACACACCTGTAACTTACAGCTACACACCTGTAACTTACAGTTATACGCCTGTAAGTTGCAGTTACACACCTGTAACTTACAGCTACACACCTGTAACTTAGTTATACGCCTGTAAGTTGCAGTTACACACCTGTATTATTATTATAATCAAGGGGGAAGCGCTAAACCCGGAGGTACACACCTGTAACTTACAGCTACACACCTGTAATATACACACAGAGATGTATATCTCTGTGTATATATATTGATGTGAGATTAAGTTCATATCTTAATTTTAAAGGAGGGATTATCAGGAATCCCTCAAGAATACTTAAATAAGTCAGGTCTGTATAAGTGGTCAGTCAGGGCACTTAACACTGTGATTAAGTGGATAACTGAGGTATAATAAACACTTATAAGTGCTCAGTAATAACTCACATAGGGAAGGAAACTCAGATTGATCTGTATATTCGACCTCCTCCTGGGGTCCTCTTCAGCAGGTGGCCTCATGGTCTGGGACCATAAGGCTCTGAGATGAAGTCAGTGAAATGTGGTGGTATTCTAGGGAGAGGCTGTGTACGTTTATTCACGTACAGGTAGACATTGTGGTCCTTGTATTACCATTGTGGTTCTTGAACCCTCCTGGGTTATCCTGGCTGGCTAACACTCCCTACCCTGGGTTATCCTGGCTGACTAACACTCCCTACCCTGGGTTATCCTGGCTGACTAACACTCCCTACCCTGGGTTATCCTGGCTGACTAACACTCCCTACCCTGGGTTATCCTGGCTGACTAACACTCCCTACCCTGGGTTATCCTGGCTGACTAACACTCCCTACCCTGGGTTATCCTGGCTGACTAACACTCCCTACCCTGTGTTATCCTGGCTGGCTAACAGTCCCTACCCTGGGTTATCCTGACTGACTAACCCTCAGGGGTTAAAACCCCAACAAAATGTTATCGTAAATCGTCTCTGTCTACTTATGGGTTATTTTATGTTAGTTTACCTCTAGTCTGATTAAGACAAGTTTTCTATGGTACAAGATTGTTGCTTCATAGAACACCTGACTCAGTGTTTTTGAGGGGATTTTAGGGAAAAGTCCAGAGTCTGTTGCTCAGTTTGGTCCTAGCTCCTGGGCCCCCTCCCATTCAGGCCCGAAAAAGATGAATTAGAAAAAGAGGGTAAGACAGCATCGACAGTAAGCGCACTATTATTACACTATGTGCCCCCGGGGGTGGGGCTAAAGCCCCGTTCACACACGAGGGCCCGGGGCATTCCCGCGGGGGGAAACATTTCGACTTTTCCTTTCACCCTTTTTGTTCCCTGCCAAATAGGTACCCGGGGGGTTTTGTCGCTGGTGGGTCGCTCCGGGGGGGCAAGATTAAGGGCCCCAATGAAAAATTGACATCCCCCGATACGCACTGACTTTTTGGTTATCCTGGGGCTAACCCCCGGGGTTAAAAATCTGAACGAAATTTTTTATCCTAACCCCGGCCGCGGGGGGGGGGGGCCTTTTCCCCCGAACAACCTCCCGGATATGTCTACCCCAAATTTTCCCTTTGGGAACTCCCGGGATACTCCTTAGTCCTGGAACTCCAAATATAACTTTTTGAAAGTGACCTAAAAAAATGACCATTAATGTGCTTATATGAACTATCTACAGATAGCTGTCTAGTAATACAGCTATTGACACAAATAAAAGTGTATCTTTCCCGTTTTCCCCGCCAGACGGGTGCTATCCTCTCCTTAACACATCCCCACATAGCGGGAACGATGCTGATCGTGCTCGTCTAAGGCCGAGCTTTTGGCTGTCACCAGGGAACAGTTTGTTATAATGTAGCTGTCGTTATAATTTTGCTGTCTTTATATTGTAGCTTTTTAAATTGTACGCTGTTATATTTTACTTCTGTTTTTTTGAGCTGTCTGTTATATTGGGTTGTCTGTTATTTGTACGTTAATTGTAGCGTCCCCGTTATATTGTAGTTGTTAATTGTGGTTTCTGTTATATTTACTGTTGTTTTATTTTAAAAGCTTTATATTGAGCTGTCTGTTAATTGTGGGTTTTTGTTATATTGTAGCTTTATAATTTTTGTCGTTATATTTAGTGTCTGTTATATTGTAGTGTCTGTTAATTTTAGTGTCGTTATTTTAGTTTCTGTTAATTTTTAGCTGTTGTTATATTGAACTTTGTTATTTGTACGTCTGTTTTGGGTTTTCATTATATTGTAGCTGTTTATTTTTGCGTTGTTTAAATTGTGCTGTCTGTTATATTGTAGCTGTTTTTATAAAGTGGTTTCATTTATTTTACGTCTTATATTGTAGCGTCGTTATATTGTACTGTTGTTATATTGTACTTCTTTTATTTGTGGTTGTCTGTTATATTTAGTGCTGTTTTTTGTGGTTTTCTTTATATTGTTGTTTATTGACTGTCTGTTTTATTTTAGCTGTCGTTTAATTGTACTGTCTGTTTATTGTATTGCTTTTTAATTGTAGCTGTCTTTATATTGTAGCTTCTTTTATTGTGGTTTTGTTATATTTTTGCTGTCCCGTTATATTGTGGTTGTTGTTATATTGTAGCTGTCTGTTTTTTTGGTTGTCTGTTATATTGTATTCTTTAATTTTGCTGTCGTTTATTGTGTTGTCGTTTTTATTGTACTGCTGTTATATTGTACTGTCTTTATATTGTACTGTCTTTATATTGTAGCTGTCGTTATATTTTAGGGCTTTTTAAATTTTACTGTTGTTTATTTTAGTGTCGTTATATTTTAGCTGCGTTATATTGTGGTTGTTGTTATATTGTGGTTGTCTGTTTTTATTGTCCGTTATATTGAGCGTCTTTATATTGTACTGTTGTTTATTTAGTGTCTGTTATATGTACTGTTGTTATATTACGTCTGTTATTTGTGGGGTTTTCTGTTTTGTAGTGTCTGTTAATTTTTACTGTCTGTTTTTATTGTGGTTTTTTGTTTTTTATGAGTTGTCTGTTATATTGTCTTCGTTTAATTTTACTTCTGTTTTTATTTTAGCTGCGTTATATTGTAGCTGTCGTTATATTGTGGTTGTCTGTTTATTGTATGCGTTATATTGTAGTTTGTTTATTTTAGTGTTATTTGTACTGTCTGTTAATTTTAAACTTCTGTAATTGTGTTTATATTGGCTGTCTGTTACATTGAGCTTTAAATTTGGGTCTGTTTTAAATTGTAGCCCTTATATTGTGTTGCTGTTATATTGATTTGTTTATTGTGGTTTTGTTATTTGTAGCCGTTTTTTTGTAGTTTTTGTTATATTTTGCTGTTGTTTATTTTGTGCTGTTATATTGTGTTTCTGTTTAAAGAGCCGTTATATTGAGCTGTCTTTTATATTTACTGTCTGTTACATTGAGCTGTTTGTTTATTGTGGTTTTCTTTATATTGAGCCCTTAATTGAGCTGTTGTTATATTGTAGCTGTCTGTTATTTTGCTGTTTTATTTGTAGTTTTCTGTTATATTTTAGCTGTTGCCTATGGGTTTTTGTTTTATTTACCCTTTTTGTACTTTTTTTAATTTTAGTTGTCTGTTTATTTACTGTCTGTTTTATTGACTGTCTGTTTATTGACTTTATATTGTACTGCTGTTACATTTTTAGCTGTCTTATATTGTGCGTCTGTTATATTGTGGTTTCTGTTAATTGTGGTTTTTTTAATGTGGTTTTCTGTTATATTGTGGGGTTTTTCTGTTATATTGTGTTTTTTTATAAATTTTGGTTTTGTTATATTGTAGCTTCTGTTTATTGTAGTGTTATATTTACTGTTGTTATTTTAGCTGTCTGTTTTTGTGGGGTTTTTGTTTTTAAATTTTACTGTTATTTTTAGCGTTGATATTTTTAGCGTCGTTTATTGTGCTGCTTTAATTTTACTGTTGTTTAAATTTGGTTGTTTTTTATATTTACTGTTGCTATATTGATGTTGTTATATTTTAGTGTCGTTATATTGGGTTTTTTTATATTGTGGTTGTCTGTTTTTTTTAGGTTATATTGTAGCTGTTGTTATATTGTAGGTCTTTAATTTACTGTCTGTTTTTATTTTACTTTTGTTATATTTGGTTGTCTTATATGTACTTCTTTTAATTGGGGTTTTTCTGTTTTATTTTTTTTGTCTGTTTTTATTTTAGCTGCGTTTATTTTGTTTTTCTGTTATATTGCTGTCTGTTTTTTGGTTGTCTGTAATTGAGCTGTCTGTTAATTGGATGGGGTTTTTATTGTTGTTGTCTTTTTAATTTTTAGCTGTCTGTTTAATTTTTGGGTTTTTGTTATATTTTAGCTGTCTTTATATTGTACAAGTTTTAATTTGGTTTTTGTTTATTGTGGTTGTTGTTTTTATTTAGCTGTCGTTATATTTTTACGTCTGTTATATTTTTACTTTATATTTTTGGTTTTCGTTTTATTGTGGTGTCGTTAAAGTGGTTGTCTGTTTTTATTGTGGTTGTCTGTTATATTGTAGCTTTTTTTTGTGGTTTCTGTATATTGGGTTTTCTTTATATGTGGTGTCTTTATATTGTACGTCTTTTTAAATTTTACTATTGTTTTATTGTGGGGTTTTCTGTTAAATTGGGTTGTCTTTATATTGTTGGGCTGTTATATGTCTGTTGTTATTTTGGTTGTTGTTATATTTTGGGGTTTTCTGTTAATTGTAGCTGCGTTATATTTTACTTCTGTTTTATTTTGGGGGTTGTTAATTGTGGTTGTCTGTTATATTGTCGGGGGTTTTATTGTAGTTTATTTGTAGTTTGTTAAATTAGCTGTCGTTATTTGACTTCTTTTATATTGTGGTTTTTGTTTAAATTTACTGTTGTTATATTGTGGTTTTTGTTTATTGTAGCTGTCTGTTTATGTGGGGGTTGTTTTTAGTGGTTGTCTGTTTTTTTTAGCTGTTGTTATTTGTAGCTGTCTGTTTATTGTGGTTTTTTCTGTTAATTTTGGGTTTTTGTTATTTGTAGTGTCTGTTATATTGTAGGGTTTTATTGTAGCTGTCTGTTCATTTTGCTGTGTTATATTGTACTGTCTGTTATTTGTGGGTCTGTTTTATTTTACTGTCTGTTATATTGTGGTTTTTTTTGTTAAATTTTTTACGTCTGTATATTGTGGTTGTCTTTATATTGTGGTTTTGTTTAAATTTTACTGTCTTTATATTGTACTTCTGTTATATTGTGGTTTTCTGTTATATTGTGGGTTTTCTTTATATTTTTATGTCTGTTTATTGTAGCTGTTTATTGTAGCTGTCTGTTAATTGTAGCTTCTGTTATATTGTTCGTCTGTTTTTGGTTTTCCCGTTTTAAATTTTAGCTGTTGTTATATTGTGGGTTTTTCTGTTTTTTGTAGCTGTTTTTTTTGTGGTGTTGGGTTTTTATTGTGGGTTTTCTGTTAATTGACTGTTTTTTATTTGTGCTTCTGTTTATTGTGGTTGTCTGTTATATTGGGTTGTCGTTTATTGTACTGTTGTTTTTGGGTTTGTCTTTATAATTTAGCTGTTTAAATTTTACGTCTGTTATATTGTACTGCTGTTAATTTTTTAGCTGTTGTTATATTTTTTGGGTGTTGTTTTAAATTGTAGCTGCTGTTTTTTGTGCGTCGTTTTTATGTGGTTGTCTTTATATTTTACTGTTGTTTTAATTTTGTGTTTATTGTACTGTCTGTATATTGTACTGTCTTTAATTTTTAGCTGTTATTGTACTGTCGTTTTAAATTTGGGGTTGTTATATTGTGCTGTTGTTTGTCTGTCTGTTTATTGTAGCTGTCTTTAATTGTACCGCTGTTAATTGTACTGTTGTTATATTGGCTGTCGTTTTTAATTGTACCCGTCGTTATATTGTATGATATTGTAGCTTCTATTATATTTTACCCGTCTTATATTGAGCTTCGTTATAATTTTGCTTCTGTTATATGTGCTTCTTTATATTAGCTGTCTGTTATTGTAGTTGTTGTTATATTTAGCTTTGTTATATTGTAGCTGTTGTTAATTGGTTTCTGTTATATTTTGGTTTTCGTTTTTATTGTGGTTGTTTTATTTGTGCTGTCGTTATTTGTAGCTGTCTGTTAATTGTACTGCCTTAAAAAGTCTGTCTGTTATATTGTAGCGTCTGTTATATTTGTAGTTGCTGTTATATTTAGGTTTTTGTTATATGAGCTGTCGTTATATTTGTTGTTTTAAATTGTATGGATGGTGTGGGGGGCTCCTGGGGAGGTATGGCTGGGGGGTGGCACCTGGGGATGGTAGGGACTTTATTTATTAATATTAGTTGTCAGGTGTGTGTTTTTATTGGTTGCAGTGCAACATGTACTTTTCGTGCAACCTGTGACGTTTTCAGTGCAAAACCCGTACTGTTGCGGCAAAACTGTGACTGTTGCAGTGCAACCGTGACTTTTTGGCAACACTGTGACTGTTGCAGTGAACATTGACTTTGCAGTGAAAACTTTAAAGTTGCAGTGTAAAAATGTACTGTTGCGTGCAACACTAACTGTTTGCAGTGCAACTGTGACTGTTGCAGTGAACACTGTGACTGTTGCAGTGTAAAACGGACTGTTGCAGGCAACACTGTGATTGCAGTGCAACTGGACTGTTTTAGTGTAACAGTGACTGTTGCAGTGCAAACTATGACTGTTCAGGCAACACTGTGAGTTGCAGTGAAACTGTGAGTTGCAGTGAACACGTGACTGTTGGTGTAACACTTGGGCTGTTGCAGTGTAACACGTGAGTTGCGTCAACACTGTGACTGTTGCGTGTAACATGTGATTTTCAGTGCAACACTGTGACTGTGCAGTGCACACTGGACGTTTTAGTGTAAACTGTGACGTTGCAGTGCAACACATGACTGTTGCAGTGCAAAACTGTACTGTTGCAGGCAACCTGTGATGTTGCAGTGTAACCTGGATGTTGCAGGCAACACGGGACTGTTGCATTCAACAGGTGACTGTTGCAGTCAACACTGTACTGTTCAGGAAACGTGACGTTGCATGCAAACGTCTGTCGGGAACACGTGACTGTTGCAGTGCCACTGTATGTTTTCAGGCAACACTTGACTTTGCGTGCAACACTGTGACGTTGAGTGTAACACGGGGACTGTTTTCAGTCAAACCTAGATGTTGCAGTGCAACACTGATGTTTCAGTGCAACACTTGACGTTGCATGAAAAATGTGACTGTTGATGCAACACTGGATGTTGATCAAAATGGACTGTTGCAGTGTAAAACGTAGTTGCGTGCAACACTAGACTGTTGCAGTGCAACACTGTGACTGTTCAGTGCAAACTGTGAGTTAGTGTAACACTGTGACTGTTGCAGTGCAACACTGTGGTTGCAGTGCAAACTGGACTGTTGCAGTGCAAACACTTGACTGTTCATGAACACTGGACTGTTGCGTGCAACACGTACTGTTTCAGTAAAACGTACTGTTCGGTAAATACGTTCAGTGCAACACTGTATGTTTTCATGTAACACGTGACTGTTCAGTGAACACTGTACTTTTTGCAGTGTAACACTGGTTTTGCAGTGCAACACTGTGACTGTTGAGTGTAACACTGTGCCCCCGTTGCAGTTAACACTGTGATGTTGCAGTGTAACCTTTCTGTTTCAGTGTACAAGCAATCCATTTAAATGTAAGGTAACAGGGGAAACAGTGTAGGTAAGGGGCAGTAGGTAATGGACAAAGGGTAATGGACATAGGGGAATGGACTGGGTAAGGACATAGGGAATGGACGTAGGGTAAACAGTGGGGATTGGGCATAGGGAATGGACAGTGCTAATGAACATAGGGTTTAAAGGACGTAGGGGAATGGGTATATGGAAAGGACATAGAGTAATGACATGGGGAAAGGGCATAGTCTAATGGGGGAAGAAAGGACATAGGGTAATGGCAGTAGTCTAATGACAGTGGAGGACAGTAGGGGAAGGACAGTAGGGGGAATGGACATAGGAAGGACATAGGGGAATGGGCAAAAGGGGGAAGGACATGGGTAATGGACTAGGGGAATGGACTATCTAAAAGGGGCAAGGGTAAACAAGGGGGAAGGACATAGGTAATGGGCATAGGGGAATGGGCACAGTTAAAAGGGCTAGGGGAATGGACGTAAGGGAAGGACAGGGTAATGCATACAATTTACAGTAGGGGAAGGACAGAAGGGGAATGGACAGTGGGGAATGGGCAGTAGGGTAATTTACATAGGGGGTGGACAAAGGGTATGGAATAGGGTAATGGGCAGTAGGGGAATGGGAATAGGGTAATGGGCAGAGGTAATGGGCAAAGGGAATGGACAGTAGGGGAAGGATGGTTAAAGGACATTCTAATGACTAGGGGAGGGCATAGGGGAAAGGGCTAGGGTAATAGACGTGGGGGAAGGGCAAGCAATGACTAGGGGAATGGACAAGGGGAATGACATAGGGTAATGGACTGTAATACGTAGGGGAAGGACAGAGGAATGGACATATCTTTTGGGCAGTAGGGTAATGGGGCATTTGTAATGGGCAGGTCAATGGACTATCAAAAAGGGCATAGGTAATGACAGTAGTCAATGGACAGTATCCCAATGGGCAGTAGGAAAAGGCATTAGTCTAATGGACAGTATCTAAAGGACAGTAGGGGATTGACATAGGGAAGGACATATCTAAAAGGACAAGGGTAAATTTAAGAAAGGGGAATGGACATATCTAATGGACAGAGGTAATGGACAGTAGGTAATGGGGCAAATTTAAGGACATTACTCAATGGACATATCTAATGGACAGTAGTCAATGGGCATAACCCAATGGGGCATAGTTAAAGGCATAGGGGAAGGGCAAGGGGAATGGAAGTAGGTAATGGGCAGTAGTCTAATGGGCAGTAGGGAATGGACATAGGGTAATAACAGTAGTCTAATGGACATGGTAATGGCAGTAGGGGAATGGACAGTATCTAATGGACTAGGGGAAGGGCAGTTCTAATGGACAGAGGTAATTACAGTAGGGAATGGGCATATCTAAAGGGCATAGGGTAATGACATAGGGGAATGAACATAGTTAATGGGACTAGGGTTTTACATATCAATAACATAGTCTAAAGGGCTGAAAAGGAAAGGGGAAAGGCAGAGTCTAAGGGCAGTTCTAAGGGCAGTAGTTAAGGGCATAGGTAAAGGGAAATAGGGGAATGGACAGTAGGGGAAATTTTCAGGAGGGAAGGACATAGGGTAAGGACAAGGGGAAGGGCATAGGTAAGGGCGAGTCAATGGAAATAGGGGGAATGGACTAGTCTAATGGACAATTTAATTGCAGTATCTAATTTAAGTCGGGAATGGACATAAGGGAAGACAGGGGTATGACATAGTGTAAGGGCAAGCAAAAGGGGCAGTATCTAATGACAGTGTCTAATTAAAAATCGGTAATGGACATAGTCAAGGGCATAGGGGAATGGGCATAGGGTAATGAACATATCTAATGGGCAGTAGGGGGAATGGACAGAGCTAAAGACGTAGTCTAATGGACATATCTTGGACATAGGGGAATGGCAGTGCTAATGGGCAGTACTAATGGACAGTAGCTAATGGGCATAGGGGAATGCAGTATAATGGACAGTAGGGTAATTTACAGAAGGAATGGACTAGGGTAATGGGCTGGGGAATGCATAGGTAATGGGGCAGTGTTAATGGGCATAGGGGAAAGGACAGAGTCAAAAAGGGCATTTAATTGACAAATCTAAATTACGTACGGGAATGGACAGTAGGGAATGGGCTAGGGAATGGGCAGTATGTAAAGGGCAGTTGGGTAATGGCATAGGGGGAATGGGCGTATCAATGAAAGTATCTAATGGGACAGTAGGGAATGGACATACTAATGGACAGTAGGGGAATGACATTAGGGAATGAAATAATGCGAATAATGGCGTAGTGTAGGGTAATGAAGTAATGTAAATAATGGGGGAAATAGTGTCATAATGGGCAGTAAAGTACATAATGGGGAAGTCGTAGGGTAATGGGCATATGTACAAATGGCAATGTTGGGTAAAGGGTAAGTAAGATAATGGAAGAGTGAGGGGTAAAGGGCAGTAAATTAAAAATGGGAAATAGGTAGGATAAGGGCGTAGTGTACGTAATGGCAAATAGGGAGGGGTAATGGAATAGTGTAGGACAATGGGGAGTTTGTAGGATAAAGGGCAATAAGTAAGATAATGGGAAGTAGTGTAGGATAAAGGGCATAGGGGAATGGGCATAGGGGAAAGGGCTAGGGAATGGGCAAAGGGGGAAGGGGATATAATGGGTAGGAAAAAAGGGGATTTGGGTAATGGGCTAGTTAGGGGAAAGGGCAAAGGGAAAGGGGCAACAGGTAAGGGGGGTAGGGGAATATCTAATAAGGGAAAATCGTTGGATAATCAACAATAACTGACCTTGTCAACAATACCATTAACCAAAGGCGATTCTCGACCTCCCTGGCTGGAAGAGTCAACAGAGTCCTTAAGTCCTGTCGTTGGGGACTCCACACCACTCCTGGAGTCCTTGTAGCCCTCCAGGCGGGTCCTGGAGGGAGAGTCCAAGTGACTACGCCCAGGAGAGTCCACTCGGGATCTACTGGGAGAGTCCACACGGCGAACTACCGAAGAATCAGTCTGTTCACTTCGACTGGTCGAGTCAGTTCGAGTACAAGGTTTGAGAGCTGCCGAAGACTCCGGCGTTAAGGTTGTAACTTCGCCAGAACAAACACTTGCATCACTTATGTATTCTTCGTCATTATGACGTACTAGACCATTCGTTATATTGTGATTCGTGTCATATTTACGTCGGAGTTCGGTGACTGAGGGCTGCCTATCCTCGCCGCTGCTGGAGGAACTGTCCTCCCGATTTTCACTGGAGGAGGAGGTGGTCTCCGGAGATGTCTTTCTGAAGGAGGATCTGGATGCTGCATCTGTATAGGTGGAAGGGACACGCCGCCGGGATGAACTACTATCCACATCCGTTAAGTAACTTCTACTTCGACTAGAGCCACTGGACAAAGCAGAATCCTTCAGTGAAGAGTCACTTTCGTGACCGGCTAGCAAGCCGCCACTTTCCCTAGCGGAAGTGCGCGTCTCGAAGACTTTTATGCGGTCGGTAAAGCGGACTTTCTCAGTATCACTGTTCTCATTAGCGTCATCTCTCTTATCTTTCTCACGGGCCTCCCAGCGGTAGTTACAAGCGTACGAAGATGGCGAAGGACCGAAGTGGCTAGTGTCGATACCGTTACCATTAACAGCGTCGACTGTGCGATCGCGGGACGTGAGGCGCGATCCGTAGCTGGAATCCCGCGAGGACGATGATTCTCTAGTAGCCGAATCTCGTGAGTAGCGCGAAGTGTACCGCGAGGAGGTCACTGGCCCTTCTAGTTGAGAATCAGAGGACAACCTCGAGTAAGTAGCCCTTACAGGCGACTGCCGCAAGCTGCGGCTACTGCGGTAAGTATCAGATGAGGAGGAATACGCGGGCCGTGGCGGTAGCGAATACTTGCTACCATAACTACTGCTGCTGCTGTAGTTACTGCTGCTGTAGTTACTGCCGTAGCTGCTGCTGTAGGATGAGCGATCCAGGGAAGTCGTACGCGATAAATAGGTGGACGGACTGCGATAGGATGACGGATAGTGAGCGTAGGATGGGTATCTAGTACCCACTGAGGGCGAGGATGGCGGCACAGGCATCCTTGTAGACTACAGCATCACCTGTGCTGCACTAGATGAAGGAAGACTCACTGCAGGATCACTGCTTCGCTAAGTGCTACTAGCAAGGCTACCGTGCTAGTGGAGCACACACTCAGGTGCTAAATCACAACACCTAAGTGTTTACACTGCTCTACACTTCCGGGAGTCACACACTGGTTCACTGTTCCAAGATCCTTACACTGTTTCACTGTTCCTAGATTCTTACACTGTTGGGCCAGCTCTAGATTCTTACACTGTTGGGCCAGCTCTAGGTTCTTACACTGCTGGGCCAGCTCTAGATTCTTACACTGTTGGGCCAGCTCTAGGTTCTTACACTGTTGGGCCAGCTCTAGATTCTTACACTGTTGGGCCAGCTCTAGATTCTTACACTGTTGGGCCAGCTCTAGGTTCTTACACTGTTGGGCCAGCTCTAGATTCTTACACTGTTGGGCCAGCTCTAGGTTCTTACACTGTTGGGCCAGCTCTAGATTCTTACACTGTTGGGCCAGCTCTAGATTCTTACACTGTTGGGCCAGCTCTAGATTCTTACACTGTTGGGCCAGCTCTAGGTTCTTACACTGTTGGACTGGCCTAAGATTCTCACAGTCACTATGATCCTCGATTCTTACACTGCCTCACTGCTCCTAGATCCTCACACTGCCTCACTGCTCCTAGATCCTCACACTGCCTCACTGCTCCTAGATCCTCACACTGCCTCACTGCTCCTAGATCCTCACACTGCCTCACTGCTCCTAGATCCTCACACTGCTCCGGCTACCGTCTACGCCAGGGCCAGGATTCAGATGGGATATGCGCCTTGATATACCCATCTTGCGGGTATACCAGCTGGCTAGATGAGAGAGCAGTGGCGCAGCAGTGGTGCAGAGGTAAGTAGAACAGTGGTGAGGGTGGACCAGTAACAGCAACAACGGCAGCAACAGCAGCAACAGCAGCAACAGGAGGGGGTGCTGGCAGCCACCACCACACTGCCAGATCTATATATAGCAAATCAGTCCACGGCTTGGCAGTTACTTTATACTCTGTAACACCTGTAACACAAGAAACACCAGGTTAACACCTGTAACACAAGAAACACCAGGTTAACACCTGTAATACTAACTCTAACACATGTAACACAACCTCTAACACATGTAACACAACCTCTAACACATGTAACAAAAGAAACACAAAGTTAACACATGCAACAAAATCTGTAACACATGTAATATAGCCTGTAACACAACCTATAAGACATGTAAAACAACCTCTAACACCTGTAACACAACCTCTAAAACATGTAACACAAAAACACATGTAACACAACCTCTAACACATGTAACACAACATCTAACGCCTCCAACACTAGGTTAACACATGTAACACAACATCTAACACCTGCAACACAAGGTTAACACATGTAACACAACATCTAACACCTGCAACACTAGGTTAACACATGTAACACAACATCTAACACCTGCAATACTAGGTTAACACATGTAACACAACAAGTAACACAACCTCTAACACATGTAACATACGAAACACTAGGCTAACACCTGTAACACCTGTAACAGATGTAACACAAGCTGTAATACATGTAACACAAGTAACATGTGTTACAGCTGAAGTTGAAGTCTGGGGTGTCCCTCAGACTTCAACTAGCACCTCAACTAGCACTGAGACTAGCACTGAGACTAGCACCTCAACTAGCACTGAGACTAGCACTGAGACTAGCACTGAAACTAGCACTGAGACTAGCACTGAGACTAGCACTGAGACTAGCACTGAGACTAGCACTGAAACTAGCACCTCAACTAGCACTGAAACTAGCACTGAGACTAGCACTGAAACTAGCACCTCAACTAGCACTGAAACTAGCACTGAGACTAGCACTGAGACTAGCACTGAGACTAGCACTGAAACTAGCACTGAGACTAGCACTGAAACTAGCACTGAGACTAGCACTGAGACTAGCACTGAAACTAGCACTGAGACTAGCACTGAAACTAGCACTGAAACTATCACTGAGACTAGCACTGAGACTAGCACTGAGACTAGCACCCCAACTAGCACTGAAACTAGCACCCCAACTAGCACTGAAACTAGCACTGAGACTAGCACTGAAACTAGCACTAAAACTAGCACTGAGACTAGCACTGAAACTAGCACTGAGACTAGCACTGAGACTAGCACTGAGACTAGCACTGAAACTAGCACTGAGACTAGCACTGAAACTAGCACTGAGACTAGCACTGAGACTAGCACTGAAACTAGCACTGAGACTAGCACTGAAACTAGCACTGAGACTAGCACTGAGACTAGCACTGAGACTAGCACTGAGACTAGCACCCCAACTAGCACTGAAACTAGCACCCCAACTAGCACTGAAACTAGCACTGAGACTAGCACTGAAACTAGCACTAAAACTAGCACTGAGACTAGCACTGAAACTAGCACTGAGACTAGCACTGAAACTAGCACTGAGACTAGCACTGAGACTAGCACTGAGACTAGCACTGAAACTAGCACCCCAACTAGCACTGAAACTAGCACCCCAACTAGCACTGAAACTAGCACTGAGACTAGCACTGAAACTAGCACTGAAACTAGCACTGAGACTAGCACTAAAACTAGCACTGAGACTAGCTCCCCAACTAGCACCCCAACTAGCACCCCAACTAGCACTGAAACTAGCACCTCAACTAGCACTGAGACTAGCACTGAGACCAGCACTGAAACTAGCACAGAAACTAGCACTGAGACTAGCACTGAAACTAGCACTGAGACTAGCACTAAAACTAGCACTGAGACTACCACTGAGACTAGCACTGAGACTAGCACTGAGACTAGCACTGAAACTAGCACTGAGACTAGCACTGAGACTAGCACTGAGACTAGCACTGAGACTAGCACTGAGACTAGCACTGAAACTAGCACTGAGACTAGCACTGAGACTAGCACTGAAACTAGCACTGAGACTAGCACTGAAACTAGCACTGAAACTAGCACTGAGACTAGCACTGAGACTAGCACCTCAACTAGCACTGAAACTAGCACCCCCAACTAGCACTGAAACTAGCACTGAGACTAGCACTGAAACTAGCACTAAAACTAGCACTGAGACTAGCACTGAGACTAGCACTGAGACTAGCACGTCATCTAGCACTGAGACTAGCACATCAACTAGCACTGAGACTAGCACTGAGACTAGCACTGAGACTAACACTGAGACTAGCACGTCATCTAGCACTGAGACTAGCACATCAACTAGCACTGAGACTAGCACTGAGACTAGCACTGAGACTAGCACTTCATCTAGCACTGAGACTATCACTGAGACTAGCACTGAGACTAGCACGTCATCTAGCACTGAGACTAGCACGTCATCTAGCACTGAGACTAGCACGTCAACTATACTGAGACTAGCACCTCAACTAGCACTGAGACTAGAACCTCAGCTAGTACTGAGACTAGCACCTCAACTAGCACTGAAACTAGCACTGAGACTAGCACCTCAACTAGCGCTGAGACTAGCACTGAGACTAGCGCTGAGACTAGCACGTGAACTACACTGAGACTAGCACTGAGACTAGCACGTCAATTAGCACTGAGACTAGCACGTCAATTAGCACTGAGACTAGCACGTCAACTAGCACTGAAACTAGCACTGAAACCAGCACTGAGACTAGCACCTCAACTAGAACTGAGACTAGCACCTCAACTAGCACTGACTAGCACCTCAACTAGCACTGAGACTAGCACCTCAACTAGCACTGAGACTAGCACGTCAACTAGCACTGAGACTAACACCTCAACTAGCACTGATACTAGCACCTCAACTAGCACTGAGACTAGCACGTCAACTAGCACTGAAACTAGCACTGAAACTAGCACTGAGACTAGCACGTCAACTAGCACTGAGACTAGCACGTCAACTAGACACAACAACAAGGGGACACAACAACAAGGGGACACAACAACAAGGGGACACAACAACAAGGGACACAACAAAAAGGGACACAACAACAAGGGGACACAACAACAAGGGAACACAACAACAAGGGGACACAACAACAAGGGGACACAACAACAAGGGACATAACAACAAGGGGACACAACAACAAGGGAACACAACAACAAGGACATAACAACAAGGGGACACAACACAAGGGGACACAAAAACAAGGGGACACAACAACAAGGGGACACAACAACAAGGGGGCACAACAACAAGGGGACACAACAACAAGGGGACACAACAAAAAGGGGACACAACAACAAGGGGGCACAACAACAAGGGGACCATCAACAAGGAACACAACAACCCAAGGGGACACAACAACAAGGGAACACAACAACAAGGGGACATAACAACAAGGGACACAACAACAGGGGAACACAACAACAAGGGGACCAACAACAAGGGACACAAACAACAAGGGGACACAACAACAAGGGGACACAACAACAAGGGGACACAACAACAAGGGGGCACAACAACAAGGGGACACAACAAAAAAGGGAAAACAACAACAAGGGGACATAACAACAAGGGGACACAACAACAAAGGGGAAAACAACAACAAGGGGACACAACAACAAGGGGACACAACAACAAGGGGACACAACCAACAAGGGGACACAACAACAAGGGGACACATCAACAGGGAACAAACAAAAAACAAGGGACCACAACAAACAAGGGAAACACAAACAACAAAGGGACATAACAACAAGGGGACACAAAAAACAAGGGGACACAGCAACAAGGGGACACAGGCAACAAGGGGACATAACAACAAGGGGACACAACAACAAGGGGACACAGCAACAAGGGGGCACACAACAAGGGAACACAACAACAAGGGGACACAAAAACAAGGGGAACCACAACAACAAGGGACACAACAACAAGGGGACACAGCAACAAGGGAACACAACAAACAAGGGGACACAGCAACAAGGGAACACAACACAAGGGACACAACAACAAGGGGACACAACAACAAGGGGACACAGCAACAAGGGGACACAGTAACAAGGGGACACAACAACAAGGGAACACAACAACAATGGGACCACAACAACAAGGGGGGCACAACAACAAGGACACAAAAACAAGGGGACACAGCAACAAGGGAACACAACAACAAGGGGACAAAAACACAAGGGGGACACAACAACAAGGGGACACAGCAACAAGGGGACACAGTAACAAGGGACAAAAACAACAAGGGAAAACAGCAACAAGGGGACACAGTAAAAAAGGACACAACAACAAGGGGACACAAACAACCAAGGGGACACAACAACAAGGGGACACAGCAACAAGGGGACAAAAGTAACTTGTACCTAGTTCAGCTATCAAAACTTGGGGCCCAGTCCCTGGACCCATTACGTACCCGTAATCTGTAAATACCTTTGTAAACTTTCATGATTGTGACCAGAAAATTACCTGAGTTTCATTACCTTTGTAAATTGTGAGTTCATTACCTTTGCAAATTGTGAGTTCATTACCTCTGTAACTTGCTCAGCTATCAAAACTTTGGAGTCCAGTCCCTGGACCAATTATGTACCTCTGTAATCTTTTGACTACCGCCCACAGGATGGGTATGGGGTGCATAATAAACATATTAAACTAACTAACTAAGTAACAAGGGGACACAACAACAAGGGGACACAACAACAAGGGGACACAGCAACAAGGGGACACAGGAACAAGGGAACACAGCAACAAGGGGACACAGCAACAAGGGGACACAGGAACAAGGGGACACAACAACAAGGGCACACAACAACAAGGGGACACAACAACAAGGGAACACAGCAACAAGGGGACACAGGAACAAGGGGACCAAAACAAGGGGACACAACAAAAAGGGGACACAACAACAAGGGGACACAACAACAAAGGGGGCACAGCAACAAGGGAACACAGCAACAAGGGGACACAGGAACAAGGGGACACAACAACAAGGCAAACAAAAACAAGGGGACACAACAACAAGGGAACACAACAACAAGGGGGCACAGCCAAGGGGAACCCAAAAACAAGGGGACAAACACAAGGGAAAACAACAAAAAGGGGACACAACAAAAAGGGAACACAACAACAAGGGACACGCAACAAGGGAACAAGCAACAAGGGGGCACAGGAACAAGGGGACACAACAAAGGGGGCACAACAACAAGGGAACCAGCAACAAGGGACATAGCAACAAGGGGACACAACAACAAAGGGACACAACAACAAGGGGCACAACAACAAGGGGACACAACAACAAGGGGACACAACAACAAGGGAACACAACACAAGGGGACACAGCAACAAGGGGACACAACAACAAGGGACACAACAACAAGGGAACACAACAACAAGGGGGCACAACAAAAAGGGAACACAAAAACAAGGGGACACAAAAACAAGGGAAAACAGCAACAAGGGGACACAACAACAAGGGAACACAACAACAAGGGGACACAACAACAAAGGGACACAACAACAAGGGACACAACAACAAGGAACACAACAACAAGGGGGACACAGCAAACAAGGGGAAAACAACAACAAGGGGACACAACAACAAGGGGACACAACAACAAGGGACACAACAAAAAGGGAACACAACAAAAGGGACACAAACCAACAAGGGAACACAACAACAAGGGGACACAACAACAAGGGAACACAACAACAAGGGGACACAACAACAAGGGAACACAACAACAAGGGGGCACAAGAACAAGGGGACACAACAAAAAAGGGGACACAAGAACAAGGGGACACAACAACAAGGGGACACAACAACAAGGGAACACAGCAACAAGGGACACAAAAAACAAGGGGACACAACAACAAGGGGACACAACAACAAGGGGAACAACAACAAGGGAACACAGCAACAAGGGAACACAACAACAAGGGGACACAACAACAAGGAACACAGCAACAAGGGAACACAACAACAAGGGGACACAACAACAAGGGGACACAACAACAAGGGACACAACAACAAGGGGACACAACAAAAAGGGACACAGCAACAGGGACACAGCAACAAGGGACACAGCAACAGGGGACACGCAACAAGGGGGCACAGCTACAAAGGACACAGCAACAAGGGGAAAACAACAACAAGGGGACACAACAACAAGGGACAAAAGCAACAAAGGGGGCACAGCAACAAGGGGGCACAGCTACAAGGGACACAGCAACAAGGGGACACAACAACAAGGGGACACAACAACAAGGGGACACAGCAACAAGGGGACACAACAACAAGGGGACACAACAACAAGGGGACACAACAACAAGGGGACACAACAACAAGGGGACACAGCAACAAGGGACACAGCTACAAGGGACACAGCAACAAGGGACACAGCAACAAGGGGACACAACAACAAGGGGACACAACAACAAGGGGACACAGCAACAAGGGGACACAACAACAAAGGGACACAGCTACAAAGGGACACAGCAACAAGGGGACACAGCAACAAGGGACACAACAACAAGGGGACACAACAAAAAGGGGGGCACAGTAACAAGGGGACACAGCAACAAGGGGACACAGCAACAAGGGGACACAGCAACAAGGGGACACAGCAACAAGGGGACACAGTAACAAGGGGACACAACAACAAGGGGACACAACAACAAGGGGACACAACTGGAAGTTGAAGACTCAGATGAGTCACAGGGATGTTAGGAAGTATTTCTTCAGTCACAGAGTTGTCAGGAAGTGGAACAATCTGGAGAGTGATGTAGTGGAGGCAGAATCCATACATAGCTTTAAGACGAGGTATGATAAAGCTCACGGAGCAGGGAGAGAGTGAACCCAGTAGCCACCAGTGAAGAGGCGGGGCCAGGAGCTGAGTCTCGTCCCCTGCAACCACAATTAGGTGAGTACATCACGATAACTCAAGGAAACAGAGATGAACCTCACTGATAGCTAGTCATCAGCGGTGTTAAAGATAACACAGGTTATCTATATGGGACAGAACCACAATGGTAATACAAGGACCAAAATGGTAATACAAGGACCACAATGGTAATACAAGGTAGACAATGGTAATACAAGGTCCACAATGGTAATACAAGGGCCACAATGGTAATACAAGGTCCACAATGGTAATACAAGGACCACAATGATAATACAAGGTAGACAATGGTAATACAAGGTCCACAATGGTAATACAAGGTCCACAATGGTAATACAAGGTCCACAATGGTAATACAAGGTCCACAATGGTAATACAAGGTCCACAATGGTAATACAAGGTCCACAATGGTAATACAAGGTCCACAATGGTAATACAAGGTCCACAATGGTAATACAAGGTCCACAATGGTAATACAAGGACCACAATGATAATACAAGGTAGACAATGGTAATACAAGGTCCACAATGGTAATACAAGGACCACAATGGTAATACAAGGTCCACAATGGTAATACAAGGTCCACAATGGTATACAAGGTCCACAATGGTAATACAAGGACCACAATGGTAATACAAGGACCACAATGGTAATACAAGGTCCACAATGGTAATACAAGGACCACAATGGTAATACAAGGTCCACAATGGTAATGCAAGATCCACAATGGTAATACAAGGTCCACAATGGTAATACAAGTTCCACAATGGTAATACAAGGTCCACAATGGTAATACAAGGTCCACAATGGTAATACAAGGTCCACAATGGTAATACAAGGACCACAGTGGTAATACAAGGTCCACAATGGTAATACAAGGTCCACAATGGTAATACAAGGTCCACAATGGTAATACAAGGACCATAATGGTAATACAAGGTCCACAATGGTAATACAAGGTCCACAATGGTAATACAAGGTCCACAATGGTAATACAAGGACCACAATGGTAATACAAGGCCCATAATGGTAATACAAGGACCATAATGGTAATACAAGGACCATAATGGTAATACAAGGTCCACAATGGTAATACAAGGACCACAATGGTAATACAAGGACCATAATGGTAATACAAGGACCATAATGGTAATACAAGGACCATAATGGTAATACAAGGTCCACAATGGTAATACAAGGACCACAATGGTAATACAAGGACCATAATGGTAATACAAGGTCCACAATGATAATACAAGGACCACAATGGTAATACAAGGTCCACAATGGTAATACAAGATCCACAATGGTAATACAAGGACCACAATGGTAATACAAGGACCACAATGGTAATACAAGGACCACAATGGTAATACAAGGACCACAATGGTAATACAAGGTCCACAATGGTAATACAAGGACCACAATGGTAATACAAGGACCACATGGTAATACAAGGACCACAATGGTAATACAAGGTCCACAATGGTAATACAAGGTCCACAATGATAATACAAGGACCACAATGGTAATACAAGGACCACAATGGTAATACAAGGTCCACAATGGTAATACAAGGACCACAATGGTAATACAAGGACACCAATGGTAATACAAGGTCCACAATGGTAATACAAGGACCACAATGGTAATACAAGGACCACAATGGTAATACAAGGGCCACAATGGTAATTCAAGGACCACAATGGTAATACAAGGACCACAATGGTAATACAAGGACCACAATGGTAATACAAGGTCCACAATGGTAATACAAGGTCCACAATGATAATACAAGGACCACAATGGTAATACAAGGACTACAATGGTAATACAAGGTCCACAATGGTAATACAAGGACCACAATGGTAATACAAGGTCCACAATGGTAATACAAGGACCACAATGGTAATACAAGGTCCAGAATGGTAATACAAAGACCACAATGGTAATACAAGGACCACAATGGTAATACAAGGACCACAGTGGTAATACAAGGACCACAATGGTAATACAAGGACCACAATGGTAATACAAGGACCACAATGGTAATACAAGGACCACAATGGTAATACAAGGACCACAGTGGTAATACAAGGACCACAATGGTAATACAAGGACCACAATGGTAATACAAGGACACCAATGGTAATACAAGGTCCACAATGGTAATACAAGGACCACAATGGTAATACAAGGTCCACAATGGTAATACAAGGTCCACAATGGTAATACAAGGACCACAATGGTAATACAAGGACACCAATGGTAATACAAGGTCCACAATGGTAATACAAGGACACCAATGGTAATACAAGGTCCACAATGGTAATACAAGGACCACAATGGTAATACAAGGTCACAATGGTAATACAAGGACCACAATGGTAATACAAGGACCATAATGGTAATACAAGGACCACAATGGTAATACAAGGACCACAATGGTAATACAAGGACCACAATGGTAATACAAGGACCACAATGGTAATACAAGGACCACAATGGTAATACAAGGTCCACAATGGTAATACAAGGTCCACAATGGTAATACAAGGTCCACAATGGTAATACAAGGACCACAATGGTAATACAAGGTCCACAATGGTAATACAAGGTCCACAATGGTAATACAAGGACCACAATGGTAATACAAGGACCACAATGGTAATACAAGGTCCACAATGGTAATACAAGGTCCACAATGGTAATACAAGGACCACAATGGTAATACAAGGACACAATGGTAATACAGGTCCACAATGGTAATACAAGGTCCACAATGGTAATACAAGGTCCACAATGGTAATACAAGGTCCACAATGGTAATTTACACTATGTATGATAATTGTACTTTGTGTACTTGTACGTGAACGTACGGAAGCTCTGATGGCTGGGGGAGGTGGGGGGAGGGAGTGGGGTGATTCTGGCGAGGGGAGGGGGAAAGAAGAGGGGAGAGAGAGAGAGAGAGAGAGAGGAGAGAGAGAGGAGAGAGAGAGAGAGAGAGAGAGAGAGAGAGAGAGAGAGAGAGAGAGAGAGAGAGAGAGAAGAGAGAGAGAGAGAGAGAGAGGAGAGAGAGAGAGAGAGAGAGAGAGAGAGAGAGAGAGAGAGAGAGAGAGAAAGGGGGAAGAGAGAGAGGAGAGAGAGAGAAAGAGAGGGGAGAAAGGGGGGGGGGAGAGAGAGAGAAGATGAACTAGAACTGAGACTAGCCACTGAGACCTGCTAGCACGGAAACTAGCACTGGAGACTAGCGACTGCTTGATAACTCGAAGGCACTCTGACGCTGAACCTAGCACTAACAGCAAAGCACTTCTGATGTGAACTCCTGAAGAGCTCCTCTGACAAAACTAGCACTCCCTGGAACTAGCACTGGAGACTAGCACCTCAACTGTGCACTGAAATTTAAAATTCGCACCCCCAACTGCACTGAAACTTAGCAACTGGAGGACTAGCACTTGAAACTAGCACCCTAAAACTAGCCTACTCTGAGTACTAGCACTGAGATTGCACACCGTCCATTCAATCTAGCACGCTTGAGACCTAGCACATCAACTACACTGAGACTAGCACTGAAACTAAGACTGAGATAGCACATGAAACTAGCACTGAGGACTAGCCATGAGGACTAGCACTGAGGACTAGCACTGAAAAAAAAACTCTTAGCACCCCCAATAAAGAGCACTGATGAATGAAACTAGGCACCCCATCTAGCACTGAAACTAGCACTGAGATAGCACTGCTTGTGTGACTAGCACCTGATGAAAACACTAGCACTTGAAACTAGCATCTGAAACTAGCACTGAGGACTACACTAAAACTAGCCCTGAGACTAAGCACTGTGACTTGCACCCCAACTAGCACCCCTACTTGCACTGATATAAACGTAGCACCCTCAACTAGCACTGAGACTAGCACTGAGACCAGCCAGCACTCTGGAAACTTGCACAGAACTAGCTCTGAGGACTATGCACTGTGAAATCTAGCACTGAGACTAGCACCTAAATAGCATCCTGATGGACATGCTGGTGAGAGGGACTACCACTGAGCTAGCACTGAGATCTAGCACTGAGACAAGCACTGAAACTAGCACTGAGACTAGCACTTAGACTAGCACTGAGGACTAGAATGAGACTAGCACTGAGACTTCAGCACTGAAACTAGCACTTGAGCACTAGCACTGAGACTAGCACTGAAACTAGCACTGAGATAGCATGAAAACTAGCATGAAACTAGCACTGAGGACTAGCACTGAGACTAGCACCTCAAACTGCACTGAAACTAGCCACCCCAAACTAGCACTGAACTAGCACTGAGACTAGACTGAAAACTAGCACTAAAAACTAGCACTGAGGACTAGCACTGAGCTAGCACTGAGGACTAGCAGGTCATCTAGCACTGAGACTAGCACATCAACTAGCATGGAGGACTAGCACTGAGATAGCACGAGACTAACACTGACGACTAGCACGTCATTGCACTGAGACTGAACATCAACTAGCACTGAGGACTAGCACTTGAGACTAGCACTGAGGCTGCACTTCATCTAGCACTGAGACTTTCACTGAAGACTGCATGAGACTAGCACGTCATCTAGCACTGCGATCCATAGCACGTCTATCTTGCACTGAGACTCAGCACGTCAAAAATACTGAGACTGTGCACCTCAACTAGCATGTGACTAGAACCTTAGCTAGTACTGAGACTAGCACCTCAACTTTCACTGAACTAGACTGAGACTAGCACCTCAACTAGCGCGGAGGGATAGCACTGAGACTAGCGCTGAGACTAGCACGTGAACTACATGAGTATAGCACTGAGGACTGACGTCAATTGCATGTGATAGCACGTCAATTTAGGCACTGAGACTAGCACGTCAAATAGCACTGAAAACTAGCATGAAACAGCACTGGACTAGCACTCAACTAAGAACTGAGACTAGCACCTTCAAACTAGCACTGACTAGCACCTAAACTAGCACTTGAGACTGCACCTCACTAGCACTGAGACTTGCACGTCAACTAGCACTGGACTAACACCTCAACTAGCAATGATACTGTAGCACCTCAACTAGCACTGAGATAGCACGTCAACTAGCACTGAAACTAGCACTGAAACTAGCACTGAGACTAGCACGTCAACTGAGCTCTGAGACTAGCACGTCAACTAGACACAACAACAAGGGGACACAACAACAAGGGGAACAACCAACAAGGGGACACAACAACAAGGGACTCAACACACAGGGGACACAACAACAAGGGGACACAACAACAAGGGAACACAAACAACAAGGGGGACACAACAACAAGGGGACACAACAACAAGGGGACATAACAAACAGGGGATCAAAACAACAAGGTCACACATCAACATGGGGTGGGGACATAACCGACAAGGGCGACACACAACATGGGGGACAAAACAACAAGGGTGACAACAACAACAAGGGACACAACAACAAGGGGGACACAACAAAAGGGACACAACAACAAGGGGACACACCTACAAGGGGACCAACAACCAAGGGAACACAAACAACAGGGGCACAACAACAAGGGGACACAACAACAAGGGGGACACAACAACAAGGGGACACAACAACAAGGGAACACAACAACAAGGGGAAACAACAACACGGGAACACAACAACAAGGGGAATAACAACAGATGGGACACAACAACAAGGGACACACAACAACAAGGGGACACAACCAACAAGGGGACATTTTTTTTTTTTTGTAACAACAAGGGGGACAAAAATACAAGGGGACACAACACCACCCCCCCCCCCCCCCCCCCCACAAGGGGACACAACAACAAGGGGACACAACAAACAGGGGACAAACAAACAAGGGGACCAACAAACAAGGGACAAACAAACAAGGGGACACAACAAACAAATGGGACAATCAACAAGGGAAACACAAAACAAGGGGGACACAACACATGGGAACACAACAACAAGGGGACATAAACCCAACACGGGGACACACAACAAGGGGACACAACAACAAGGGGACACAACAAAAAGGGGACACAACAACACTGGGGAATACAACAAACAAGGGGACACAACAACAAGGGGACACATCACAACACAGGGGACACAACAACAAGGGACACAACACAGGGAACACAACAAACAAGGGGACATAACAACAAGGGGACACAACAACAAGGGAACACAACACCAAGGAGGACACAACAACAAGGGACACAACACACAAGGGGACCAACAACAAGGGGGACACAACAACAAGGGCGGGGGACACATCAACAAGGGAACACAACAACAAGGGGAACAACAACAAGGGAAACACAACAGCAAGGGGACATAACGAAAGGGGACACAACAAACAAGGGGGGACCACAGCAACAAGGGGACACAGCAACATGGGGACATACAACAAGGGACCAAACAAGGGGCACAGGCACAAAGGGGACACAGCAAACAAGGGAACACAACAACAAGGGGACACAACAAACAAGGGGACAACAACACAAGGGGACACAAACAACACGGGGACACAGCAAAAAGGGAACACAACAACAAGGGGACACAGCAACAGGGAACACAAACAAAAAGGGGACACAACAAAAAGGGGGACACAACAACAAGGGGGGGACACAGGCAACAAGGGGGACACAGTACAAGGGGACACAACAACAAGGACACACCACAATGGGACACAAACAACAAGGGGACACAACAACAAGGGGACACAACAACAAAGGGGGACACAGCAACAAGGGAACACAAAAACATGGGGACACAACAACAAGGGGGACACAACAACAAGGTGACACAGACAACAAGGGGAACAGTAACAAGGGGACACAACAACAAGGGACACAGCAAAAGGGGACACGTAACAAGGGGACACAAAACAAGGTGACACAACAACAAGGGGACACAACAACAAGGGGACACAGCAACAAGGGGACACAGTAACTTTGTACCTAGTTCAGCTATCAAAACTTTGGGGGCCCAGTCCCTGGACCCATTACGTACCTCTGTAATCTGTAATTACCTTTGTATCTTGTCATGATGGTGACCAGACTTACCTGGAGATCATTACCTTTTGTAAAATTTGTGAGATCATTACCTTTGCAAATGTGAGTTCATTACCCTGTAACTTGCTCAGCTATCAAAACTTTGGAGTCCAGTCCCTGGACCAAGTATGTACCTCTTGTAATCATTGGGATACGCCCACAGGATGGGTATGGGGTGCATAATAAACATTATTAAAACTAACTAACTAAGTAACAAGGGGGACACAACCACAAGGAGGACTCAAACTACAAGGGGACACAGCAACTAGGGGACACAGCGAACAAGGGAACACAGGCAACAAGGGACAACAGGCAACAAAGGGACACAGGAACAGGGACACAACAACAAGGGCACCACAACAACAAGGGGACACATAACAACCAAGGGAACACAGCAACAGGGGACAACAGGAACAAGGGGACACAACAACAAGGGGACACAACAACAAGGGGACACAACAACAAGGGGACACAACAACAAGGGGACACAGCAACAATGGAACACAGCAACAAGGGGACACAGGGAACAGGGGACACAACAACAAGGGCACTACAACAACAAGGGGACACAACAACAAGAGGAACACAACAACAAGGGGGACACAGCCACAAGGGCGGACACAACAACAAAGGGGGACAACAACAACAAGGGAACACAACAAACCAGGGGACACAACAACAGGGAACAAACAACAAGGGGAAACACTGCAAACAAGGGAAACACAGCAACAAGGGGAACAGGAACAAGGGACACAACAAGGGACACAAAACAACAAGGGGTACACAGCAACAAGGGGACATAGCAACAAAGGGGACACAACATACAAAGGGACACAACAACAAGGGGGACACAAACAACAACGGGGGACACAACAACAAGGGACACAACAACAGGGAAACACAACAAGGGGACACAGAAACAAGGGGACACAACAACAAGGGGACCACAAAGAACAGGGAAAAACAACAACAAGGGGACACATACAACAAGGGAAACACAACAACAAGGGGTCCACAAACAAGGGGCACAGCAACAAGGGGAACAACAACAAGGGATAACACAACAACAGGGGACACACAACAAAGGGACACTACAACAAGGGGACACAACAACAATGGGAACACAACAACAAGGGGAACAGCACAAGGGGACACAACAACAAGGGGACACACAACAAGGGGACACAACAACAAGGGGGACACAACAAAACACGGGAACACAACAACAAGGGGACACAGCAACAAGGGAACACAACAACAAGGGGACACCAACAACAAGGGAACACAACAAAACAGGGGACACAACACAAGGAACACAACAACAAGGGGGGAAACAAGAACAAGGGGACACACAACAAGGGGACACAGAACTAGGGGGACACAACAACAAGGGACACAACAACAAGGGAACACAGCAACAAGGGAACCACAAACAACAACGGGGACACAACAACAAGGGGGACACAACAACAAGGGGACACAACAACAGGGAACACAGCAACAGGGAACACAACAACAAGGGAGTGACACAACAACAAGGGAACACTGCAACAAGGAACACCACAAACAAGGGGACAGAACAACAACAAGGGGACACAACAACAAGGGGACACAACAACAAGGGGGACACAACACAAGGGGGGGACACAGCAACAAGGGGACACAGCATCCATGGGGACAACAAGCAACAAGGGGTCACGCAACAAGGGGGACACAGATACAATGGACACAGCAAAAGGGGAAACAACAACAAGGGGACCAACAACAAGGGGACACAGCAAAAGGGGACACAGCAACAAGGGGACACAGCTACTAAGGGGACACAGCAACAAGGTGACACAACAACAAGGTGGACACAACAACAAGGGGGACACAGCAACAAGGGGAACAAACACAAGGGGAACACAACAACAAGGGGACACCAACACAAGGAGACACACAACAAGGGGTCACAGAAACAAGGGGGACACAGTACACAGGGACACAGCACAAGGGGGAACAGCAACAAGGGGGACACAAACAACAAGGGGACACAACAACAAGGGGACACACCCCAACAAGGGTGACCACACCAAACAGGGGGACACAGCTACAAAGGGACACAGCAACAAGGGGACACAGCAACAGGGGGACACAACAACTGGGGGACACAACAAACAAGGGGACACAGTAACTAGGGGACACAGCCAACAAGGCGGACACAGCAACAAGGGGAACAGCAAACAAGGGGACACACAACAAGGGGCACAGTAACAAGGGGACACAACAACAAGGGGACACAACAACAACGGGTGACACAACTGGAAGTGAAGATCTGCATGAGTACAGGGATGTTAGGAAGTATTTCTTCAGTCACAGAGTTGTCAGGTAGTGGGTACAATCTGGAGAGTGATGTAGTGGAGCAGATTCATACATAGCCTTTAAGACGAGGTATGATAAAGCTCACGGAGCAGGGAGAGAGTGAACCCCAGTTAGCCACCAGTGAAGAGCGGGGCCAGGAGTGAGTTCTTCTCGTCCCCTGCATAACCACAATTAGGTGAGGTACATTCACGAAACTCAAGGAAACAGAGATGAACCTCCACTGATGCTATGTCATCAGCGGTGTTTTAAGATAAACACAGGTTATCTATATGGGACGAACCACACATGGTAATTACAAGGACCAAAATGTATACAAGGGACCACAATGGTAATACAAGGTAGACAATGGTCATACAAGGTCCACAATGGTAATAAAAGGGCCACAATGGTATACAAGGCACAATGGTAATACAAGGCCACAAGGCTTATACAAGGTAGTAGACAATGGTAATACAAGGTACACAATGGTAATAAAGGTCCACAATGGTAATACAGGTCCACAATGCGTTAAATACAAGGTCCACAATTGTCAATTACAAGGTCCACAATGGTAATACAAGGTCCACAATGGTTATACAAGGTCACATTGGTAATTACAAGGTCCACAATGGTAATACAAGGTCCAAATGGTTAATACAAGGACCACAATGATAATACAAGGTAGACAATGGTATAAAAGGTCCTCAATGGTTCTACAAGGACCACAATGGTAATACAAGGTCCACAAAGGTAATACAAGGTCCACAATGGTAATACAAGGTCCACAATGGTACTACAAGGACCATCATTGTAATACAAGGACCAAATGGTAATACAAGGTCCACCATGGTAATACAAGACCACAATGGTTAATACAAGGTCCACAATGGTTAATGCAAGATCCACAATGGTAATTACAAGTTCCACATGGTAATACATGTACCACAATGGTTAATACCAAGGTCCACATGGTATTAACAAGGTCCACAATGTATACAAGGTCCACAATGGTAATACAAGGACCACAGTGGTAATACAAGGTCCACAATGGGAATACACAAGGTCCACAATGGTAATACAAGGCTCCACAATGGTATACAAGGACCATAATGGTAAATACAAGGTCACCAATGGTAATACAGGTCCACAATGGTAATACATGGTCCACAATGGTAATACAAGGCCACAATGGTAATACAAGGCCCATCATAATGGAATAAAAGGACCATAAATGGTAATACAACGGACCATAATGGTAAATACAAGGTCCACAATGGTAATACAAGGCCCACAATGGTTAATACAAGGACCATTATGGTAATACAAGGACCATAAGGGTAATACAGGACCATAATTGGTATACAAGGTCCACAATGTATAATACAAGGACCACAATGGTTAAATCAAGGACCATAATGGTAATACAAGGTCCACAATGATAATACTAGGACCACAATGGTAATACAGGTCCACAATGGTATACACGATCCACAATGGTAATACAAGGACCACATGGTAATACATGGACCACAAATGGTAATACATGGACCACAATGGTAATACAAGGACACAATGGTAATACAAGGTCCACAATGGTAATACAAGGACCACAATGGTAATACAAGGTACCTATGGTAATACAAGGACCACAATGGTAATACAAGGTCGTCAATGGTATACAAGGTCCACATTGATAATACAAGAACCACAATGGTATACAAACCACAAATGGTAATACAAGGGTCCACAATGGTATACAAGGACCACAATGGTAATACAAGGGACACAATGGTTTAATACAAGGTCCACAATGGTAATACAAGGACCAACAATGTAATACAAGGCCCACAATGGTAATACAAGTGCCACAATGGTACTTCCAGGACACAATGGTAATAACAAGGGAAACAATGGTAATACAAGGACCACAATGGTATACAAGGTCACAATGGTAATACAAGGTCACAATGATAATACAAAGGACCACAATGGTAATACAAGGGATACAATGGTAATACAAGGTCCACAATGGTAATACAAGGACCACAATGGTAATACAAGGTCCACTTGGTAATACAAGGACCACCAATGGTAATTACAAGGTCCAGAATGGTAATACAATGACCACAATGGTAATTACAAGGACCACAATGGTAATCAAGGACCACAGTGGTTAACAAGGACCACAATGGTATTACCAAGGACACAATGGTAATACAAGGACCAATGGTAATACAAGGACCACAATGGTAATACAAAGGACCACAGTGGTTTTTAATACAAGGACCACAATGGTAATACAAGGACCACATTGGGGTAATACAAGGACACCAAATCATGGTTAATACAAGGTTCCACAATGGTAATCATGGACACAATGGTAATTACAAGGTCCACAATGGTAAACAAGGTCCCACAATGGTAATACAAGGACCACAATGGTAATACAAGGAACCATGGTAATACAAGGTTCCACAATGGTATTACAACGGACACCATGGTAATACAGGTCACAATTGTAATACAAGGACCCACAATGTTTATACAAAGGTCCAATGGTAATACAAGGTCCCAATGGTAATAAAGGACCACAATGGTTATACAAGGACCACCAATGGTAATACAAGGACCACAATGGTAATACAAGGACCACTGAATGGTAATACAAGGACCACAATGGTAATAACAAGGACCACTATGGTTAAACAAGGTCCCACAAATGGTAATACAAGGTCCACAATGGTAATACAAGGTCCCAATGGTAATACAAGACCACAATGGTAATACAAGGTCCACAATGGTATTACAAGGTCCACAATGGTCAATACAAGGACCACAATGGTAATACAAGGACCACAATGGTAATACAAGGTCCACAATGGAATACAAGGTCCACAATGTGTAATACAAGGACCACAATGGTAATACAAGGTCACAATGGTAATACAAGGTCCACACTGGTAATACACGGTCCACAACGGTAATACAAGGGTCCACAATGGTAATACAAGGCTCCACAATGGTAATTTACACTAGGTAGGATAATTGTACTTTGTTTGTACTTGTACGTGAACGTACGGAAGCTTGATGGCTGGGGGAGGTGGGGGGAGGGGAGTGGGGTGATTCTGGCGAAGGGGATAGAGGGGAAAGAAGAGGGGAGAGAGAGAGAGAGATACGAGAGAGAGAAGAGTGAGAGGTGTGAGAGAGAGAGAGAGAGAGACGAGAGAGAGAGAGAGGAGAGAGAGAGAAGAGAGGGAGAGCGAGGAGGGAGAGAGACGAGAGAGAGAGGAGAGAGAGAGAGAGAGGAGAGAGAGAGAGAGAGAGAGAGAGAGAGAGAGAGAAGAGATGAGAGAGAGAGACAAGAGAGACGAGAGAGGAGAGAGGAGAGAGAGAGAGAGAGAGAAGGAGAGGGAAGGAGAGAGAGCGAGATGAGAGAGAGATGAGAGAAGAGAGAGAGAGAGGAGAGAGAGAGAGAGGAGATGAGGGAGTGAGAGAGAGAGAGAGGAGAGAGATGACGAGCAGAGCAGAGAGAGAGAGAGAAGAGAGAGAGAGAGAGGGAGAGAGAGAGAGAGGGGGGAGATGAGAGAGAAGAGAAGAGAGAGAGAGAGAGACTGGAGAGAGAGAGAAGAAACGGAGAGGAGAGAGGGGGGGTGGGGGGAGGGGGGGGGGAAGGGAGAGAGAGAGAGAGAGAGAGGAGCGAGAGAAGTTACGAACAGCGGGACACATCTGTCCAGAACTGGTGCTAAGAGGGCGGGGTAAGAGGACGTGGAGAAGACGTGGTGGAGGAAAGAATTCTACCAGCCGTTCTCACTCACTACACAGTTCTAGCGGCAGAATCCGAGGACAAATCTGCGAAACACAGAGGCTACATAACAAATCCTAGTCCACCCTCCCAGGCACTAGCTGTTCTCTCGCTGTCACCGGAAGGGGCCCTCTGCAACAAGCTGCCTGGACGATACCAGGTGTAACTACTGCTACAAGAAAGGACATAAGGAGGACCAGTGTCGGAAGAAAAGGAACTTGGACAGACAGGGCCACCTGTTTTAGAGTCTGTTCTCAGAACCAAACAGCAGGTTCTCTGGAATTGGTAAACACTCTCACACGTCACCCTCTTAGCACTACTATCCAGCCCATCAGTGGGATTGGCCTTATACAAGACCACAACCTACATCCCTGCAGCTGCCTCGACCCTACCTCTCTCATGGAGCAGGCACCTTACATTCCCCTACCACACCTCCACCTCAAGCTGGACCAACTTTCATCATGAGAGCCAGTCTATCAGCATCTGTCGGCCAACATTAGAGGTTTCATTACTAATGTCTGGAGAGCTCACACATAGCTTGTGAACACTCGGACGTCCCTTCATGATAGCTGTTGTTGAAACACTTTGGAAGACAGGACTCCAGAAAAATTTTGCAAAGAATTGCGGCTACACCTCATGGTTGAGAAGAGTACAGGCTAGGGCAAGGAGGTGGTGTTGAATGTGTGCTTCTCTAAAAGTGTTCATGGGCCCAGCATTAGATGTTGCCACCCCTAACATCTTGAATGATGTTCTTCAAGCTCTGTATAAAACACTAGTACTCTGTACTAGCATGGGCAAAGTACAGACCTCAGTAGGCAACATGCAGGACCCTTATCAACTTCCTATGGAAAATATTGACTCCCTTCTGCTACAACAACAACTGTCAACATATTATAATTGTGGTGACCTCAACCAGCACCTTATACAGAGAGACTTTGATGACCTTCTTGCAGTGTTTGACATGAGGAAACTTTGTTGATTTCCCTAATCATATCTCGGGTCCTCCTTGACCCAGTGTGGAGTGATTGGCAGATGGCATAGTCACTTGTAAACCCCCTCGGCTACGTTGGAATCGTCCTGACCACAAAGGCTGTTTTTACCACATTAAGATCCCAACAGAACGAAGTTTGAGGAGTCCACAAGCACAACCTGAGCTTGGGGAAAGAGGTAAGTGGCCAGCCCTTTGCTCTGAGCTCGCCACCACCGACTGAATGCTCATCTCCAGGGTGGATGTTGACACCAAGTGAAAGGCCTTCATGGACACATCCTATATCTGCAACAAGAACAATTCCATCACGGCAATGTGTGGACAACGCTACAGATCAGCCTTGGTTTGGCTATTTCGTTGTAGACGAGGCTGTATGCTAAGTACAAAGCATGTCGAAGGTTATTAAGAGACATCCTGCCACCTATAACAGGAACTAGCACATGCAGCCTGTAGGCATATGGTGATGTTCAAATGTGCGGCCATTACTAAATGGGAGGTGGACACTAAAAGAAAGTTAGCATCAGGTAGGGTAGGCTCCAAAACCTTGCGTGGTCCCTGGTCCAAGGACAGACATGGCTTATCTGCCTGATGAACTTATTCCACCTCTAAAGCGACAGGATGGACCACCTCTACTAGTAGTAGAGAAGGCGGACTCTTTGCTGAAAACACTTTGCTACCAAAATGCAAGTTCCTGATCCAGCCAAGGGACCCTCTTGGCTCAGCTGCAAGAACGGTGTCAAAACTGTCAGTGGTGGACAATAAGGCAGGAGGAGGTGCATTTTCTTCTTAAATCACTTGACCACAGAAAAAGGCTGTGGGCTCCATGACAAGTTGAGCCCAAGAATGTTGAGAAGATGTGCAGACCAGCTAGCAGCACCTTAACTCGCATCTTTCCGCCCTGCCTTAGTACAGTGTTAAATGCCATCTCATGGAAAGAGGCAAAATGTCAGTCCCTGTCACAAAAGATGAGCAGAGCAGAAAATCAGGCAACTACAGACCAGTGGTCACTCCTGTCAATCCCACTGGTAAGATCCTTGAGACAATAATCTCAAGACCAAATGACAGATTTTTTTGACTACCACTCATACTTTGTATCGTCAATATCGGCATCAGGAGAAGGTTACTCTGGCTGCTGAATCTGTTGTTAAACCTCTCCACTAAGTGGCACCAGTCACTGGTTGAAATCCTAAAGTCAGCTGTGTGGTAGCATGGACATTCTGGCGCTTTCGACCGGTGTTGTGGCACCAGGGCCTCTTAGGCAAAATACAAGCACTGGGAATTGGCAGGCTCTACGCTATGTCTCCTCGTGATTACCTCATGGTAGATCTCTTAAGATGTAGTCCTCAATGGAACGGGAATCAGCAAGCAAGGTATCCTACTGGGGGCAAAAGCGTTTCCACAAGGAAGTGTGGCTGGGTCCCATGTATGGAATGTCTACCTCAACGACCTTCTTCATATCATCAGAATCACATTTTCAGAATATGCAGTCGACTGTTACACTTACCATTCACTTACTGTTCCAGAGGACAAGAAAGAAATGCCAGCTGCTCTAAGCTACATCATTCACAGTGAGCTGAGAGCTATATCAGGCTTGGGGAAATAGATGGCAAGAAGTAACATTTTGCACCTTGAAAAAACGCAAATGATGTTCGTCTCTAGGCACCATGATCGTAATGCTGGCGCAGTAGTAAGGGGTGAATGGGACGCTGTGGGGCATCCTAGTGATGAAGTTGTGTATCCGTGGGGTGGAAATTTGTCTCCATCTAACCATGCAAGATCCATGTTGTAAATCTTGCAAACAAGGCAGCCAGGAATAGCTTATACTGCACGTCGCCGTATCTCGAATCTGCCTTGACAAGTAGGGGTTGCAAGATCCTGTACGAGGCACAAGGACGCTGTCAACATCCGGGGTGTTATAATATTTTTCGCTGTTGTTGTTTTACTAATCAAAAAACCGCCCCCCCCCCCCCCCCCCCCCCCCCCCGACAGGTTTGTGGGTGGGTGTCGTTAGGAGGGTTGATCTTATCAATCAAAGACCACAATGCTCCACGTTCTTGACACTGAAATATTTTTTTTTGCCCGTCTTCTGGAGAGGAGCATCGGGTCATTGCGTTATCTTCTGGACCATGTCCCGCCGTTTTATTTAAAGTTATTCGCATTTTTTTTTTTTGAACTTTTTCTATTACCACATCTTGGAGAGAGCCCATGTGTAGGTTATTTTGACAGTCTGTGAGGACCCGTCGTTGGGGAAGATTAGAAATGCCAGAACAGCCAAGCCCAAAAAAAGGCCTATGGCTCATGCGCTGGTCGCAGGAGAGCCATGAGGTCATGCGTCTGCGACGTCTTGGGTGAGCCATGGGTCATGCGTCTAAGGTCGTCTGCTGGGAAAGAAGAGCCATGGCTCATGCCGGTCTGGTCGTTCTGTTAGGAGAAGAGGGAGCCATGGGTCATGCGTTCTGGGACGTCTGGAGAGCAATGGGTTCATGCGTCTTGTCGTTCTGGAGAGAAATGGATGCATGTGTCTGGGTCGTGCTGGAGAGCCATGTGTTCATGCGTTGGAGTCTGGAGAGAGCCATTGTGTCATGCGTCTGGTCGTCTGGAGAGCCATGGGTCATGCGTATGGTCGTCTGGAGAGCCACGGGTCATGCGTATGGTCGTCTGGAGAGCATGGGTCATGGTTTCTGGTGATCTGGAGAGGCCAACGTGTATGCGTCCTTATGGTCGTCTGGAGAGCACGGGTTATGCGTCTGGTCGTCTGGAGAGCCATGGGTCATGCGTCTGGTCGTCTGGAGAGCCATGGGTCATGCGTCTGGACGTCTGGAGAGCCATGGGTCATGCGTCTGGTCGTCTGGTCGTCTGGAGAGCCATGGGTCATGCGTCTGGTCGTCTGGAGAGCCATGGGTCATGCGCCTGGTCTCGTCTGGGGGTCGTCTGGAGAGAGAGCCATGGGTGTCATGCGTCTTGTCGTCTGGGTCGTCTCGTAGAGCCATGGGTCATGCGTCGGGGACGTCTGGAGAGCCATGGGTCATGCGTCTGGTCGACTGGTCGTCTGGAGAGCCATGGGTCATGCGTATGGTCGTCTGGAGAGCCACGGGTCATGCGTCTGGTCGTCTGGAGAGCCATGGGTCATGCGTACTGGAACGTCTGGCGAGCCAATGGGTCAATGCGTCTGGTCGTTGGTTCGTATGGAGAGCCTATGGGTCATGCGTCTGGTCGTTTCCTGAGAGTCATGGGTCATGCGTTGGCCGTCCTGGGTGAGCCATGGGTCATGCGTCTGGTCGTCTGGAGAGCATGGTCATCGTCTGGTGTACTGGTCGTCTGGAGAAGTCATGGGTCATGCGTCTGGGAGTCGGGAGAGACATGGGTCATGCTGTCTGGTCGTTGGAGAGTTCAATGGGTCATGCGTCTGGACGTCTGGAGAGTCCATGGGTCATGCGTTTTCTGATGGATGGTCGTCTCGAGAGCCATGGGTGGTACATGCGTCTCTGTGTCGTCTGGAGTGCCTATGGTCATGCGTCTGGACGTTACGCGCGAGCCATGGGTATGCGTTGTTACGGGTCGTCTGGAGAGCAATGGGTTCATGCGTCTGGACGTCTGGAGAGCCATGGGTCATGCGGCTGGTCGTTATAGAGAGCCATGGGTATGGCGTTCTGACCTGTACTGGAGAGCATGGGTCATGCGTCTGGTCGTCTGGAGAGCCATGGGTTCATTGCGTCTGGTCGTTGAGTTCCGGTATGGCGAGCCATGGGGTCATGCGTTCTGGTCGCGTTCTGTCGTCTGGTGAGCCATGGGTCTGCGTACTGGTCGTTCGGTCGTCTGGAGAGGCCATGGGTCATCGTCTGGTCTCGTCTGGAGAGCCATGGGTCATGCGCTCTGGTTCGGCTGGTCGTTCTGGAGAGCCATGGTTCATGCGTCTGGTCTCCGTTCCTGTGTCTGGTGAGCCATGGGTCACGTGCTCGCAGGGATTCTGTCCACACATCCACCGGCTGGAGAGCATGGGGTCATGTGCTCGCAGGGACTCTCTCACACATCCACCGGTCTTTCATTTGTACTCAGTGTGACATTATTAACTCATAAAGAACTCTTAATGGCGCAATATTGTTAATTTAGAGATCGTGGGAACGACAGTTAGACTCAGCTTGAGGAACTATTTTTTTCAGTACACTTATGTTATGTGGCTGTTAGGCGCCCCACAGATGAAAGATACTAAGAGCGTGAAGGATGACATTTAATGCAACGAGTCAGCACATTTTAGAAGGTTAATTATTTAAGTGTAACTCTGAATACGAATCCTCTCAGACACTTGTCGTCCCTGTCCTTCAGTCTCCAAACTTTCCATTCTGCCCCAGAAGCCAGGAGGAAGAAATATATCAGTCTGCCCCAGAGCAGGCGGAGAAAGATATATCAGTCTGCACAGGAAGCCTGTGGAGAAATATATCAGTCTACTTTAGAAGTCAGGAGAACAGAAAGAATTATATCCAGTCTGCCACAGAAGCCAGGAGAAATTATATCAGTCTGCCCCAAGAAGCCAGGAAAAATATATCTGTCTGCACGCCAGAAGCAGGAGGAAATATATCAGCTGCCCACGAAAGCCAGGAGAAATATATCAGTCTGCACCAGATGCCTGAGAGAAATCTATCAGATTCTGCCACCAGGAAGCCTGGAGAAATATTTCAGTCTGCTCCAGGAAGCTGGAGAAAATATATCAGTCTACTTCAGAAAGCCAGGAGAAATATATCGTCTGAACCAAAAGCCAGGAGGAAATATATCCAGTTGTGCACCAGAAGCTGGAGAAATATATTCAGTCTGCCCCAGAAGCCAGGAGAAAAAATATATCAAGTCTGCCCAGGATGCCTTGTGAGAAATTTATAGTTGCCCCAGAAGCCAGGAGAAATATATCTGGTCTGCACCCAGAAGGCAGAGGAGAAAAATATATCAGTCTGCACTCGAGAAGCCTGGAGAAATATATCAGTTCTACTTCAGGAAGCCAGGAGAAGGAGAAATATATCAGTCTGACCAGAAGCCCAGGAGAAAGTGGAGAAATATATCAGTATGCAATCAGAAGCCTGGAGGAGAAATATATCAGGTCTGCCCCAGAGAAGCCAGGAGGAAAATATATCAGTCTGCACCAGAGCCTGGAGAATTTATCAGTCTGCCCAGAAGCCTGGAGAAATATATCAGTCTGCACCACAAGTTGGAGATATATATCATTCCTGGCCCCAGACAAGCCAGGAGACAGAAATATATAGTCATGCACCAGAACGCTGGAGAAATGAGAAAGAAATAATATCTGATCTACATTTCAGAGGCCAGGAGAAATATTTCAGTCTGCTTCAGAAGCCAGAAGAAATATTTCAGTCTGCTTCAGAAGCCAGGAGAAATATTTCAATCTACTTCAGAAATCAGTTTAATATCTTTATTATGCAGCCCATACCCATCCTGTGGGTGGTAGTCAAAAGATTACAGAGGTACATAATTGGTCCAGGGACTGGACTCCAAAGTTATGATAGCTGAACTAGTTACAAAGGTAATGAACTCCAGGTAGATCTGGTCACAATCATGGCAAGTTACAGAGGTAATGAATCAGCCTCACTCCTATACATGGTTACAGTCATGAACAAATTACAAAGTAATGAACCACTGATACGTCCACACCTGGTCACAATTGTAATGAGTTATAAATACAAATATTACGTGGGTCGTACACCCACACGAGCGCGCGCGTGCACACATACACACACGAGGGCAACACACACATACACATACACACACGGGGACAACTTTGAAGAAATAAAACAGGAGAAAAAAATGATTGAAGGCATCATGAAAACAATAGGTGAGGGCGATATGACCCAGGTGACAAATTTTCAGAGAATTGGGTGGTTTGCGAGTGGAAGGATACGGCCTGTCCAAGTAATTTTCAAGAAAGAATCAGTTCGAACCAGGATTCTGCAAGAGAAAGCAAGACTGAGGGACAAACAGGGGTACCAGAGAGTATACCTCGACCGCGACAGAACACAAGACGAAAGGACTACACTGAAAGAGAGGGTACAGAGACGCAAGGAGGAACGAGAGGCAATGACGAAGATGAGCAAGACCCAGACACAGGAGGAAGGGCAAACACACCCCACAGAATCTCCCACCAAAAGACTCCAACCACGACATTCCCAACGCAACTGAGCAACCTATACTACAACCCACTCACTGTTCCCTCTGCCACCAACCCCCATATCACAAACCTCACCCCAACAGCTGTCCCTTATGGCATTCTGACCCCACCCCCATCATCACAAACCCCACCTACACCACAGCCCCATATAGGCCCCACCGAGGCTCTCGCTCCCCCAACCCCAATATTCTTCCATGACCACAATGATAGAAAAGAAACTGAAAGTTTGGTACACAAACGCGGATGGAATAACGAATAAACATGAGGAGTGGAACGAAAGAATCAGTGAAAAATCCCCAGACATCATAGCAGTCACAGAAACAAAACTCGCTGAGACAATAACAGACACAATCTTCCCAATGGGATATCAGATCCTGAGGAAAGATAGAAGGAGTAGAGGGGGGAGGGGGTTGCACTGCTCATAAAACACCAATGGGGATTTGAGGAAATGGAAGGCATGGACATGATTGGAGAAAGAGACTACATTGTAGGTACAATTCAGTCCAGAGAACATAAAGTAGTCATTGGAGTGATGTATAACCCACCACAGAACTGCAGGAGGCCAAGAGAGGAGTACGAAGAAAACAACAGGGTGATGGTGGACACACTGGCTGAGGTGGCAAGAAGAGCTCACTCGAGCAGAGCAAAGTTACTGGTAATGGGCGATTTCAACCACAGGGAGATCGACTGGGAAAACCTGGAGACACATGGGGGTCCCGAAACATGGAGAGCCAAGATGATGGATGTGGTACTTGAAAACCTCATGCATCAACATATCAGGGACACAACCAGAGAGAGAGAGAGGGGAGGATGAGCCAGCAAGACTGGATCTTGTGTTCACCCTGAGCAGTTCAGACATTGAGGACATCACTTACGAGAGGCCCCTTGGAGCTACCGATCATGTGGTGCTGAGTTTTGATTATATAGTAGAGTTACAAGTGGAGAAGGTAACAGGAACTGAAGGGGTCAGGCCAAACTATAAAAGGGGGGACTACACAGGTATGAGAAACTTCCTGCAGGAGGTTCAGTGGGACAGAGAAATGGTAGGAAAATCAGTAAACGAGATGATGGAATATGTGGCAACAAAGTGCAAGGAGGCAGAGGAAAGTTTTGTTCCCAAGGGAAACAGAAATAATAGGAAGACCAAAACGAGTCCTTGGTTTACCCGAAGGTGTAGGGAGGCAAAAACTAAGTGCAACAAAGAATGGAAAAGGTACAGGAGGCATAGGACCCAGGAAAACAAGGAGATTAGTAGAAGAGCCAGAAACGAGTATGCACAGATAAGGAGGGAGGCCCCAGCGACAGTATGAAAACGACATAGCATCGAAAGTCAAATCTGACCCGAAATGCTGTATAGCCACATTAGGAGGAAGACAACAGTCAAGGACCAGGTGATAAGGCTGAGGAAAGAAGGTGGAGAACTCACAAGAAACGATCAAGAGGTATGTGAGGAGCTCAACACGAGATTTAAGGAAGTATTTACAGTAGAGTCAGGAAGGACTCTGGGGGGACAGACCAGATGGGGACACCAGCAAGGAATACACCAACAAGTGTTGGACGACATACATACAGATGAGGAGGAGGTGAAGAAACTGCTAAGGGACATCGATACCTCAAAGGCAATGGGACCGGACAACATCTCCCCATGGGTCCTTAGAGAGGGAGCAGATATGTTGTGCGTGCCACTTACCACAATCTTCAACACGTCCCTGGAAACTGGGCAAATACCTGAGGTATGGAAGACGGCAAATGTAGTTCCCATTTTTAAAAAAGGAGACAGAAATGAGGCACTAAACTATAGACTGTGCCATTGACGTGTATAGTATGCAAATTATGGAGAGATTAT
>NC_069494.1:18550633-18634070 GCF_026875155.1 Cherax quadricarinatus
CTCTTCTCCAAGGGGTGTTGACAACCAAGTGAAAGCCTTCACTGGACACATCCTTAATCTACAACAAGAACACATTCCTCACCGGCAATATGTAAACGAAGCCTACAGATCAGCCTTGGTTTGGCTTTCGTTGTAGAGAGGCTCTACTGCTAAGTACAAAGCATGGCGAAGGTATAAGAGACATCCTACCACCTATAACAGGAACTTGCATAGGAAAAGCCTGTAGGCATAGGGTGAATGTTCAAATTGGGCCATTGCTAAAATGGGAGGGGGACACTAAAAGAAAGCTTGCATCAGGTAGGGTAGGCTCCAAAACCTGGTGGTCCCTGGTCAAGGACAGACAAGGTTGTCTGCCTGATGAACTTATTCCCACCTCTAAATCGACAGGATGGGACCACCTCTACTAGTAGTAAAGAGAAGGCGACCTCTTTGCTGAACACTTTGCTACCAAAATGCAAGTTCCGATCCAGCAAGGTCCCTCCTTGGCTAGCTGCAAGAACTGTGTCAAAACGTCGTGGTTACAATAAGGCAGGAGAGGTGCATTTCCTCTTAAATCGTGGGACCCAAGAAAAGGCTGTGGGGCCAGACAAGTTGAGCCCAAGATTGTTGAGAAGATGTGCAGACCACTAGCGCACCTCTAAACCGCATCTTTCAGCACTGCCTAGTACAGTGTAAATGGCCCTCTCTATGGAAAAGGCAAATGTAGTCCCTGTTCACAAAAAGAAGAGCAGAGCAGAAATCAGCAACTACAGACCAGTGTCACTCTTGTCAATCACTGGTAAGATCCTTGAGACAATAATTTTCAAGAAAAATGACAGAGTTTTTTGACTACCACTCACTACTTTGTGATCGTCAATAAGGGCTTCAGGAAAGGTTACTCTCTCCCTGATCTGTTGTTAAACCTCTCCACTAATTTGGCACCAGTCACAGGATGAATCCAAAGTCAGCTGTGTGGTAGCACTGGACATTGCTGGCGCTTTCGACCGGTGTGGGCACCAGGGCCTCTTAGCAAAACTTCAAGCACTGGGAATTGCAGGCTCTACGCTAGTCTCCTCAGTGATTACCTTCATGGTAGATCTCTAAGTGTAGTTCCAATGGAACGGAATCAGCAAGACATCCTATTGGCAAAATGTTCCACAAGGAAGCGTGCTGGGTCCATTGTTATGGAATGTCTACTTCAACGACCTTCTTCATCTCATCCCAGAATCACATGCATATGCAGACGACTGTACACTGACATTCACTTATCCAAGAGAAGAAAGTCAGCTGCTCTAAGCTACATCAATCACCAACGAAGACTGTATCAGCTTGGGGAAATAGATGGGAAGTAACATTTGCACCTGAGAAAACGCAAATATGATCGTCTCTAGGCACCATGATGGTAATGCTGGGGCAGTGGTAAGGATGAATGGGAGGGTGTTGGCACCTGGAGAAGAATTTTATATCCTTGGGGTGAAATTTGACTCCAAACTAACCATGAAAAACCATGTTGTAAATCTTGCAAACAAGGCAGCCAGGAACCTTACAGCACTTCGCCGTATCTCGCATCTGCCTTGACAGTAGGGTTGCAAGACCGTACGAGGCACAAGTACGCTCACACCTTGAGTATGTCCCACTTTCTTGGTTTGCCTGCCCCCCTCTCATCTGCGACTGCTTGGACAAGTAGAGAACAGAGCAAGACGTCTATCTCTCCGCCTGGACCCATCCTGGATAGATCTGTCATTTCAGCAGAGCCTTCAACATAGGGGGGATGTGGGGGGCCTTACTGTTATGTACAAGGCCAATATTGTCAAAATACCACACTTGGATCCACTTCGAGGACAGCGTGAAACAAGCTTTTATGCCACAAGACGGGCAGAAAGCAGCACTTCACTCTGGGCTGTACCCTTCTCCAGAACATCACTCCATCTGAGATCATACATACCCAGGATGACCCGAGTATGGAACACATTCGTACAGCATAATGATGTCAACGAGATAAAGTCAGTTGATCAAATGAAAATGCTGGTCCACAGCTGGCCCACAGATGGCTCCAACTTCATCCTGTTCCCTACTTGTATGTCTCATAACAATAAAAATGCTTTCAAATGAGCTGATGTAGGTAACAGCTCTTAGCTTGCCAATAAAGTTAGGAATCCTTAACCTTGTCAAACCCTGTGTAAAAAAAAAAAAAAAAAAAAAAAGAGAGACAATTTCTAAATGAGATGCAGCAGGAAATGAAACTGGAAGGAAAAGCAGTGAATGAGATGATGCACTCAGAAAGTGCAAAGAAGCGGGGTAGAAATTCAAACATAGGAGCAAAGGAAGCCATGACTAGGATAGAGTGAACCTTGGTTCTCCCAGAGGTGAAATTAAGACACATGTGCAACATCTGGGTATCTTTATTGTAGACGTTTCGCCATTGAGTGGCTTTATCAATACAAATTCCAGGACATAACTTGAAGATAGTAGAACTATGTACAGAAGATGAGGTAATCAGTCCCTCAACCTAGGAGAAGGTGCGAAGAGCACCGTATCGGGGAAATTTCTGAAGCAGATCGATCGATCGGACTCACAGGTAGGACCCACAGGGGCAGGGGCAAGGGGGGGAAGTGCGAAGATTAACGGTGAGGGGAATTCTTATCGAAGAGAAAAATAAATAAAAATAAATTAATCCAGTAACGCAAAACCCAAGTGAGTCATTCAGGAAAGAGGGTTTGGAGGCCATCCTCCTCTGGTGACGCCAGACAGACGCGCTTCCTATTTGTACTCGCCTAGATGTTCCGAAGAGAAAGATCGGGACAGACCCAACGCTAACCTGAATAACAATGACGATAGACGATGTAGAGACAACGGGAAACTCTGCGGTTTGACCAACTTGCTGGTGAAATTGCTGCTTCTTGATGTGTTTGGGGGGCTGCAGGCGACAAGGGGGGACTAAAACGTTGATTGGTCTTTCATAAGGGGGCTTGGTGTTTTTTGGGAAATTTTGGGGCGCTTTTAACGAATAATTTCCGGGTGAGTCTGTTCCATTTTTGACTTTAAATCGTTAAAGGGGAATTACTGAGACGATTAACAAGTGTCGATTCGAGGGTCTTCGATTCATTTTTTCACAGCCTTATAATTGTGAAAGTTCAGTTTTACAACACGGTCGGGAAAGTTCAACAAACTTGACTGTTTTTTTGGATGATTGAATTTGAGTTCAGAGGTCCATTCTTGAGGGTAATTTTTCTGTGGGACAGAAAGATATTCCACCCCAACAAAATACTTGTCGTATCTTTATCTGGGACAGTATCAATCTTGGGGCTTGGGATGGTATTGTTTTGGGGCTGGTGAAGGTACATTTTTTTACTTCACTTCAATGGGTGAATGAGAGGATGTTTTTTTGGTGGGAAAGGGTTCGATTTTGGGCGGTTTCTTTGAGGAGTGGAGCGATGGGACTTCTTTGGAGTTTTTGGATGACGTCCAATTTTTTGATGGTGTTGGAGCGCTGGCTCAAGGTTTAATTAGGTCCTTGTGAATTTTAGTATTTCTTCCAAAGGGTGGAGATGCTGGAATATGAATGATGGCATATTATTTAGTGCAAATAACTCGTTGATGGTAGAGTTAAAGGTTCCAGGTACAGCCATGTTTCTGCATGTGAGCGTATAGTAGACAATAGTGGATCTTGGTTACGTCACATGTTGGAGGAGTGATGGTGGTGGTGGTGGTGGAGGCGGGCTGAGTAGATGCTTGAAGTAATTTTGTAGTGTCTGCTTGTATCTTTGCAATTGCTACATACGTTGGAGTGTTTGCTAGTAGTTTTTTTCTTTGCTGCATCTTGTGTTTTTCTTCACAATATCCTTTCTTGAAAGGACATTTTGCTGCCAGTGTATGATGGTCGTTACTCTTACAGTTTAAGCACGATGGTTGTGTTGGAGCAGCAGCGGTGCAGGAAACTGAAGGTGTGTCCCTCACTACCACATGTAGTGCAGAACTTCTTGTCTTTTTACTGGACATGCTTTGGTGGTGTGATGGTAAGAATAACAGTTCCAGCAATGTTGGATGTACTGATATCGCTCTGCTTCAATGTAGGTAGGACTGATGTATTAGTAGTAGACAGCAAGACCTTCGTTCAGAGCAGTGGCAGCCATGTTGACGTCGGTGAAGGTGACCTTGAGCATAGACGATGCATTCGGGATTTTTGTAATGCTGTCAACAGTAGCCCAAGTAATTTTGCGTCTCGATGGATGTCTTGAGTTCTGCAGGTGTTTTGAGACGTCAAATCTTGTCAAGGTTTTTAAGGAATACTGATTTCCTGGCCCTGGGGGCAGGAGATGACGTAACAGTAAACCCTTGAGCATAAGTGTAGTGATGGCTTCTGTAGTGAGTAGCTTCTCTGCTTCAGCATCATCGTGACACACAACAATGAATGCTTCTTTCAGTGACAAAATGGTGTTGAATTTAACTTGCAGTGCTCCCTGAACCAACAGTTGCAAGAGCAATCTTCGTTGAATCATCAACGGTACCGTTTCGTGGTTTGATCTTTTACACGATTTGCGTAGGCTCTCAACGTGTAAGTCAAGGCGATTACAACGCGGTAAAGGTTCCCCTTCCCACTGGGATCGTAGGAGACAGAGTAGAAAGGAGAGCTGCTATGACCTGCTGCCTGGCGAGAGTCAAGAGCAGAATGTCTGAAGTCTGTCCCTGAAGCGAGGCAAGGAGCCTGGCGCTTATATACAACGTTAGGTGGAAATGGACGGGTAAGCAGACGAGGGCACATTCACTGTAGGCGGGAATCCCAGTGGAAGTAGGGTCCTACCCAAAGAGATGGGTATTTGTAGTAAGTATTGTCGTAGTCGTGGAAGGTTATGACATGTCCTCAAGAATTAAGACTCCATGATGTTGCAGTGTCTGACAAGTTGTACAAAGGACAGTATACATACCGACAAGATGAAATTTATTTCACGATGTGCAATATCTAGGTATCTTTATTGTAACGTTTTCGCTATCCCAGTGGCTATTATCAATACAGATTCCCAGGACATAAAGCCAAGGAAAGTGGTGGGTACCTAGAAAGAGTGAGCTTATAAAGAACAACTGGCACATTTCTAGATATGGTAAAATTCTGTCTCACAAGCCTTCTAGAGCTCGACTTTTAGTAATAAAAGGAAGAGAAAAGAGAAGAGAGAGAGAGAGAGAGGAGAGAGAGAGTAAGATGTGGGCCAAGACAAGTTGAGCCCAAGATTGCTGAGATGTGCAGACCAGCAGCTAGCAGCACCTTTAACTTCATCTGTTCGCACTGCCTAGTACAGTATAAATGGCCTTCTCTGTGAAAAGAGCAATGTAAGAAATTCAGCAACTCAGACCATTGTCACTGCTGCAATCACTGCAAGATCCTTGAGACAATAATTCTCAAGACAGCAGACAGAGTTTTTGACTACCTCTCACTACTTTGTGATCGTCAATATGGATTCAGAAAAGGTTACTCTGCTGCTGATCATGTGTTAAACCTCCTCCACTAAGCGCACCAGTCTACTGGATGAATTCAAAGTCAGCTGTGTGGCAGCACTGGACATTGCTGGTTCTTTTCACCGGGTGTGGCAACCAGGGCCTCTTAGCAAAACTGCAAGTCAGGAATTGCAGGCTCTAGCTATGTCTCCTCCAGTGATTACCTCATGTAGATCTCTAAAATGAACGGAATCAATAAGACATGCTATTGGTGCAAGAGTTTCCCCACAAGAAGTGTGCTGGAAACATTGTTATGGAATGTCTACTTCAATGACCTACTTCATTCTCATCCCAGTATCCCCATGAATATGCAGACGACTGTACACTGACATTCACTTATCAAAGAAGAAATGCAGCTCTCTAAGCTACATCAATCACCAGCTAAGAGCATATCAGCTTGGGGAAACAGATTGGCAAGTAACACTTGCACCTGAGAAAACACAAATGATGATGGTCCCTAGGCACTAAGAGGTAAGGCCGGTGCCGTAGTAAGTATGATTCCGGGTGATGGTACCTGGGGAAAAGTTGATATCTTTTGATGTAAATCTGACTCACAAACTTGCCATGAAGAAACACGTTATAAATCCTTGCAAACAAGGCAGCCAGAGCTTACAGCACTTAGCCGTGTCTTGCATCTGTTTGACAGTAGGGTTGCAAGATTCTGTATGAGGCACAAGATCGCTTACTCTTTGAGTTATACTCCACTTTCTGGTTTGCCTGACCACCCCCTCTCATCTCATCTGCGACTGCATAACAGAGTAAAGAGAACAGAGCAGGACGTCTCATCTCTCGCCTGGACCCATCCTGATAGATCTGTCGTTTCAGCAAGCCTTCAACACAGAGGGATGTGGGTTGCATTACTGTTATGTACAAAGGCCATACATTGTCCAAAGTATCACACTTGGATCCACTTCGAGGACTAGCGTGAAGCAAGCTCTATACCACAAGACGGCAGCCACAGCAACTTCACTCTGGCTGTTCGCTCTCCAGACTCACTTCATCTGAATATCATTTATCCCCAGGAATGACTCGAGTCTGTAACACAGCATTATGATGTCGAGATAAAGGCAGTTTGATATCAGATGAAAATGCTGCCCACAGCTTGGCCCAGAGCTGGCCCACAACTGGCCCACAGATGTCCACAGCTGGCCCACAGATGACTCCAACTTCATCCTGTCCCTTCTTGTATGTTTCATAAACAATAAAAAATGGCTTTCAAATGTGCTATGTAGGTAACAGCTCTTAGCTTGTCAATAAAGTTAGGAATCCTTATCCTGTAAATAACTTGTCAATAAAGCTAAGGGATCCTTAACCTTGTCAACCCTGTGCAAGCGAGAGAGAGAGGAGAGAGAGAGAGAGAGAGAGGAGAATGGGGACTGCATATTTTTTTAGACTAAGAAGGTTTTTACACAGTACCAACACAAAAGACTAGTGCAAAAGTTATAGGAGTAGACAGGAATAATTGGAAAAGTACTGCAATGGATCAATGAATTTCTTAAGAGGAAAAACAACGAAAGACTGTCCGAGACGTGGTGTCGGAATTGGCTAGTGTGACGACTGGGGTTATACAAGGATCCAGTACTAGCACGGGCAGTGTTTTTTAGACATGAATAAATGGAAGGGATCTAGTTTGGAGAATCGCTGTTCGCAGATATAGTGAAACTGAGGAAGAGAATACAAACAGAGAACACCTGGAAAGACTATAAATGGATCTGGAAAGGTTGCAGGTCTGCTCTGATGAGCGGGCCACTTTAAATTCTAGCATATGAAAATTATTAGATTAGCGATAGAGAAAGAAAACTGCAGATAGAGGTACAGAGTCCTCAGGGTTAAGTATTTAAGCCTGAAGGCCCCATCAAACTATTGAATGCTCCACTAACGCTGAAATCAAATGCTACTTTTCAGATGATGACTTAAAAATTCCCCCCTTTTGACCTTTTTCCTTTCTCCTCTCCCTACCAATTTCTTCTCCTTTCCTAATTTTTCTTTGATTTTCCTTTCTTCCGACTTGGTGTGGTTCTAGTCCATCAGTTCTTTCCCTCCCCTTGTGTTTCTGGTCTTTCCTTTTGGGTCATGAACTCTCCTGCAGTCTTCCTTTTTTTCTTTCTCCGTGTCTTTAAGCTTACCTCCACTTTCTGCTTCTACTACTACTACTAACTACTTACTCCATTAGGCCAGTAACTTCTACTTCACTACTACTACTTCATTACTACTTCTACTACTACTTTACTACTACTACTACATCTACTACTATTATTAACATCTCTTCACTTCCCTTTCTAATTCATGTGCCACTACCACTACTCTCCCTACTTACTACTACCACTACTCTCCCTACTTACTACTACCACGACTTCCCTACTTTGCTACTACCACTACTCTCCCTACTTGCTACTACCACTACTCCCCTACTTGCTACTACAACTACTCTCCCTACTTGCTCACGCACTACTATCCTACTTACTACTACCACCTTTCTCTCCTACTTACTACTACCACTTCTTCTACTTACTACTACACTTCTCTCCCTACTTACTATACCAACTACTCTCCCTACTACTACTACCTACTACTACTCCCCTACTTATTACCTACCACTACTACTCTCCCTACTTGCTACTTACCACTACACTCCCTATGTTGAAAAATGGTTACCAGCTAAGTTTATAGTTTAAAATATAGGGAAAACTTAGCTTAAAAGACACTCATCGCCTGCAACCGCCGCCCCTGCAGACGAGGTCTTGAGAAGCTGTCGAAGATCACCTTCTCAAACGGGGTGAAATTATATTATATTTTTGTTAAGATTATAAATTACCCCTAGGGGTGTTATCCTCAGCATAGTTCATTCACTGATGGCTGACATATAGTTACTTTGTGGTACCTCAAAAGTCCGCACCTCACCTGGCGCTATAATTGATTACAAACACTTTGCGACTCAAGAACTGTGCAGTTCCCCGTACTTACAAGAAATCTAAACCCACCTTGCTCTTGTAGCGTGAGCTATGGTGTTCTTCACACCTTCGACAGGTATCGGTGAGTTATAGAAGCTGATGGTCCTGGATGGTCCACGGTCTTCCATAGTCAAGGAATACGCTCACTGGGACACTATGTTCCACAAGATTTGTCTATATTGTTCACATCTTACACTAAAAGAAGCTGAATCAACACTTCTCTGTAAGTGTTAATTGTGTTTTGTGAGACACTTTGTTCACACTAACTCAACGGATCAGTGTTCTTTGTTGTTATCCTGGCGTCAGTGTGACTCTCAGTAGAGTCATAAGTCATCTGAAGACGCCACAGCCTCCTACAAACCGTCATTACCCCTCTCCATAAAGGAAAAGCGACCTAGTACTTTGCTTCCCTTGCCAAACTTCCACTAATGAAGCAAAGCAGAATGCTTGATTCTTTGCTGCCTTAAAAGCATAGACAAACAATGTAAAACATCTTTTACCATGGTAATAAAGTGGGAAGCAGGATTTTTCCTTAATTGTCCTGCTAAGGTAAGAGATGGACCTGTTCTTTTGATTAAGCTACACTTTGCAACACTGGGACTGCAAGGAGCGTCGTTGTTTGACCACGTCGTATACTCATACTGCAACTGGGATCAATACTTTGCTGTTGCAGTAAAACAAGACGCTTGGCCCCCTCTGAGAGGGCTGGGCCCCTCAGGCTGAAAGGCTGAAAGAGGCTGAAGGGGGCTGATACCCCCTCCTGGAGAAAATTTCTCCACACTCCTACTTACTACTCTGCTACTACTACTACTACTAATAATACTTTCCACTACCAGCATTTCCTCGACCACTACTTCGTGTCAAGAGCTAAGGGGTATGTCTAAGGAATGTCATCAGGGGTTGACCTACAAGCAGAAATTAAGGGAACAAACTTGATAACATTAATAGGAACGAAAGTAATATGGGTGATACGATAACATATACAAAAACTGAGAGAAATCGATGGAGAGGACAGGAACAGATTGTTCGTTGAACGTGAATCAGGAACAAGAGGATAAAGCTAGAAGTTGAAAATTCAGATGAGTCACAGGATACTAGGAAGCATTTCTTCAGTTCTAAATTAGTTAGGAAGTGGAACAATTGGGCAGTGGAGTGGTGGAGGCAGGATCCATACACAGATGTAAGAAGAGGTAGGATAAGACACTCGAAGAAAGGAAGGAATATATTCAGTACTAGCCAGAGAAAAAGGTGAGCCCAGGAGCTGAGACTCAACCTCAACAACTGCACTTAGGTGAGTACACACACACACACACACACACCTGGAACCCACACCTGGTCAAGCACGTCAAGAAATTAGAGAAAGTGCTAAGGTTTGCAACAAGAGTAGTCTCAGAGCTAAGGGGTACGTCCTACGAAGAAAGGTTAAGGGAAATCGGCCTGACGACACTGGAGGATAGGAGGGTCAGGGGAGACATGATAACATATAAAATACTGGGCAGAATAGACAAGGTGGACAAAGACTGGATGTTCCAGAGAAGGGACACTCAGACCAAAGGTTCACAATTGGAAGCTGAAGACTCAATGAATCAAAGGGATGTTATGAAAAGTGAACAAGTGGGAAGGCGGGAACCATACATAGTTTTTAAGACGAGGTTGTGATAAAGCTCTTGGAACAAGGAGAAACAGAGGAACCTAGTAGCACATCAGTGAAGAGGCAGGGCCAGGGAGCTATGAATCGACTCCCCTGCAAACACTCAAATAGTGAAGTACAAATAGGTGATAAACTCACAAACACACACACACCACAACTCCACCACACACACACATCACACACACACACACACACGACACACACACACACACAAACACACACACATATCTCATCAGTACCAGTTAACCCAGTAGAGACTCACTACCAACCGTCTGTGTGCATCACAGACCTGTTATTCAATGGTTGCTGCTGACCATAAGAGGCATATTTTTTGGAATGCCTCACCTGCTAGGCACTGGTGGGTCAGTCTGAGATAGGGAGCAAGAGAGGACAGGTGTTCAGCTATGTTTGGCGCTTCCCATACTTCCCGTTATACTTAAACGTACACAAACCGAGCCTACGTGAGTATTTTTTAAAAAAATAAACCCATCCACGTTATCGAAGCCCACATGACAAATTGGTGACGAGCAGTGGTGAGCGTGGATTTACGGGTATTTCAACTTGTAAGTGTTGTGTGTCCCCGCCGCTTGTAAAGTGTTGGTGTGCCCCGTCACTCTTTGTAAAGTGTTTGTTGTGCCCCACCACTTGTAAAGTGTTGGTGTGCCCCGCCACTTGTAAAAGTGTTGTGTGCCCCGCCACTTGTAAGTGTTGTGGTCCCGCCACTTGTAAGTGTTGTGTGCCCCGCCACTTGTTAAGTGTTTGTGTGCCCCGCCACTTGTAATTGTTTGTGCCCCGTCACTTGTTAAGTGTTTTGTGTGCGCCCGCCACATGTGAGGTGTTTTGTGTGTCAATCGGCCATCTGTGTAAAGTGTTGTGTGCCACGCCACTTGTAAGTGCTTGTGTGCCCACGCCACTGGTAAGTGTTGTTTGCCCCGCCACTTGTAAAGTGTTGTGTGCCCTCGCCACTTGTAAGTATTGTGATGGCCCCGCCACTTGTGTAAGTGTTGTGTGCCCCGCCAATTGTAAGTGGTTTGGTGCCCCGCCAACTTGTAAGTGTTGGTGACCTGCCGACTTGTAAGTGTGTGTGCCCCGCCAACTTGTAAGTGTTGTGTGCCCCGGCCACTGTAAGTGTTTGTGTGCCCTGCCCTTGTAAGTGTTAGTGTGCCCCGCCACTTGTAAGTGTTTGGGTGTGCCCCGCCACTTGTAATGTTGTGTGCACCCTGCAACTTGGTAAATGTTGTCAGCCCCGCCCACTTGTAAGTGTTGTGTGCCTGCCACTGTAAGGGTGTTGTGTGTCCCCGCCACTTGTAGAGTGTTGTGTTGCCCCGCCACTTGTAAGTGTCATGTTTGCCCTGCCACTTGTAAGTGTTGTGTGTGCCCTGCCACTGTAAGTGTTGTGTGCCCCGCCACATGTAAGTGTTTTGTGTGGCCCCCCAGAGACTTGTAAGTGTTGTGAGCCCCGCCACTTGTAAAGTTGTTGTGTGCCCGCCACTTGTAAGTGTTGCTGTGCCCCGCCACTTGTAAGTGTTGTGTGCCCCGCACATGTAAGTGTGGTGGTGCCCCGAACTTGTAAGTGGTTGTGAGCCCCGCCACTTGTAAGTGTTGTGTGTCCCGCCACTTGTAAGTGTTTGTGTGCCCCGCCACATTTTGGTTAAAGTGTTGTGTGCCCGCCACATGTAAGTGTTGTGTGGCCCCGAGTACTGTAAGAGTTGTGCAGCCCCGCCACGTGACTTGTAAATGATGTGTGCCCCGCCACTTGTAAGTGTTTGTCCCCCGCCACTTGTACGTGTTGTGTGCCCCGCCCTACTTGTAAGTGTTGTTGTGCCCCGCCACTTGATAAGTTGTTGGTGTGCCCCAGCCACTTGTACGTGTTGTGGGCCCGGGGGGGGGGGGGGGGGGGGGGGGGGGGGGAAAACCCACCCTTTGTAAGTGTTGTGTGCCCCCGTCACTTTGTAAGTGGTTTTTTTGTTGTGGCCCCGCCACTTGTAAGTGTTGTGGTTCCCCGCCACTTGTAATGTTTGTGTGCCCCGCCACAATGTAAGTGTTTGTGTGCCCTGCCATTTAGAGTGTTGTGTGCCCCGGCCAACACTTGTAAAAAAAGTTTTGTGTGCCTCCGCCACTTGGTAAGTGTTGTGTGCCCCCCACTTGTAAGTGTTGTGTGCCCCGCCACTTGTAAGTGTTGTGTGCCCCGCCACTTGTAAGTGTTGTTGTGCCCCCGCCATTTTGTAAGTGTTTGTGTGCCCTGCCACTTGTAAGTGTTTGTGTGACCCGCCACTCTGTAAAGTGTTGTGTGGCCCCGCCACTTGTAAGTGTTTTGGTGCCCCGCCAACTTGTAAGTGTTGTGTGCCCTGCCACTTTGTAGAGTGTTAGTGGTGTCCCGCCACTTGTAAGTGTTGTGTGCCCTGCCATTTGTAAAGTGTTGTGTTGGCCCCGCCACATTAAGATGGGGTGGGGGGGGTTGTTGTGTTGGGCCCTGGCCAACCTAGAAAGTTGTTGTGTGCCCCCTCCACTTTAGTGTTGTGTTCACCCGCCACTTGTAAGTGTTGTGTGCCCCGTCACTTGTAAGTTGTTGGTGTGCCCCGTCACCTTGTAAGTGTGTGTTGTGTGCCTGGCCACTTGTAAGTGTTGTGTGCCCCGTCAACTTGTAAGTGTTTGTTGTGCCCCGCCACTTGTAAGTGTTGTGTGCCCGCCCGCCACTGTTGTAAGTGTTGTGTGCCCCGTCAACTTGTAAGTGTTGTGTGCCCCGTCACTTGATGTGTTGTGTGCCCCCGCCACTTGTAAGTGTTGTGGTGCCCCTCCACTTGTAAGTGTTGTGTGCCCCCCACTTATGTAAGTGTTGTGTGCCACGCCACTTGTAAGTGTTGTGTGTGGCGGGGGGGGGGGGGGCCCTGCCATCTTGTTAAGTGTTTGTGTGCCCCCCACTTTGTAAGTGTTGTGGTGCCCCGCCAACTTGTAAGGTTGTGTGCCCCGTCACTTGTAGTGTTTTGTGTGCCCTCGGCCACTTGTAATTGTTTGTTGTGCCCACACCACTTGTAAGGTGTTGTGTCCCTGCCACTTGTAAGTGTGTGTGCCCCGCCACTTGTAAGTGTTGTGGTACCCTGCCACTTTGTATAGTGTTGTGTCCCCGCCACTTGTAAAGTGGTTGTGTGTCCCCGCCACTTGTAAGTTGTTGTGGCCCGCGCCGACTTGTAGTGTTGTGTTTCCCGCCACTTGTAAAGTGTTGTGTGTCCCCGGCCACTTGTATGTGTTTTTGTGCCGCGCCACTTGTAAGTGTGTGTGCCCCGTCCTTGTAAGTGTTGTGTGCCCCGTCAAACATTTAAGTGTTGTGTGCCCGGCCATTTTCTTGAAAGTGTTGTGTGTCCCGCCACTTGTATGTGGTTTGTGTGCCACCTGCGCACTTTGTAAGTGTTGTGTGCCCCCCCACTTAAGTTGTGTGTTGTGTTGCCCCGCCCCTTGTAAGTGTTATGTGCCCCACCATAATTGATAAGTGTTGTGGTGCCCTGCCACTTGTAAGTGTTTGTGTGCCCCCCACTTGTTAAGTGTTGTGTACCCTCCACTTGTAAGTGTTTGGTCCCCGCCACTTGTAAGTGTTTGTGCCCCGCCACTTGTAAGTGTTTGTGGCCACCGGCCACTTGTAAGTGTTGTGTGCCCCACCACTTGAATGTTGTGTGCCCTGCCACTTGTAAGTGTTGTGCCCCCGCCACTTGGTAAGTGGTTGTGTGCCCCGCCACTTGTAAAGTGTTGTGTGCCCCGCCACTTGTAAGTGTTGTGTGCCCCGCCACTTGTAAGTGTTGTGTCCCCGCCACTTTAAGTGTTTGTGTGGCCCTGTCACCTGGTAAGTTGTTTGTGTGCCCCCGCCACTTGTAAGTGTTGTGTTGGCCCCACCACTTGTAAGGTTGTGTGCCCCGCCACTTGTAAAGTGTTGTGTGCCCCCGCCACTTGTAACTGTGTTGTGTGCCCCACCACTTGTAAGTGTTGTGTGCCCCGCCCTTGTGTTGTGTGCCCGTCACTTGTCAGTGTTGTGTGCCCCGCCACTTGTAAGTGATTGGTGTGCCCCGCCAACTTGTAAGTGTTGTGTTCCCCGCCACTTGCAAGTGTGGGGTATTTGGGGGGGGGTGCCTGCCACTTGTAAAAAGTGTGGTGTGCCCCGCCACTTGTAATGTTGTGTGCCCCGTCACTTGTAGAGTGTTGTGTGCCCCGCCACTGTAAGTGGGTTGTGTGCCCCGCCACTTGTTAATTTTTGTGTGCCCCGCGACTTGGTGTAAGTGTTGTGTAACCCGCCACTTGTAAGTGTTGTGTGCCCCCGTCACTTGTTAAGTGTTGTGTGCCTCCGCCACTTGTAGTGTTGTGGTGCCCCGCCACTTGTAAGTTTGTGTGCCCCCGCAACTTTTAAAGTGTTGTGTGCCTCGCCCACTTGTAAGTGTTGTGTGCCCCGCCACTTGTAAAGTGTTGTGTGCCCCGTCTATTGTAAGTGTTGTGTGCCCTGCCACTGTAAGTGTTGTGTGCCCCGCCACTTGGTAAGTGTTGTGTGCCCCACTACTTGTAAGTGTTGTGTGCCCTGCCACTTGTAAGTGTTTGTGTGCCCCGCTACTTAAAAGTGTTGTGTGCCCCCACTTGTAAAGTGTTTGTGTGCCCCGCCACTTGTAAGTGTTTGTGCCCCGCCACTTGTAAGTGGTTGTGTGTCCCCGCTACTATGTAAGTGTTGTGTGCCCCGCCAGACTTGTAAGTGTTGTGTGCCCCGCCACTTGTAAGTGTTGTGGCCCCGCCACTTGTAAGTAGTTGTGTGCCCCGCACACTTGTAAGTGTTACACTTCCAGTTTTGTTTCTTGTTCTTTTAGTCACATTTTTTTCATATTTCTTTGAACATAATTCACTCTTAGTTTTAATTTTAAATTATTTATTAACGAAAGTGTTTCCTTTACTTTGTTTAAGTATTTGTTTTGTTTAATTTACAATTAAAAGATTAAAAAGTGTTCAGTCTTACTTCAGAATTTTTTAATTTTTTAATTATTTAACCTACAATTTCCCAGTGTACTTTATGCGCAGATTTATTTTGGTTTGGCACTTGTGTGCAGTGATTATTTTGTTTTGCATTGTTGTGGCAGTAATTAATTTTTGCACTTGTTGTGCAGTGAATTAGTTTTGATGCAACTTGTTTGTGCAGTGAATTATTTGAATGCACTCTGTTGTTGGCAGTGAATTATTTTGTTGCACTATGTTGTTCAGTGAATATTTTGGTTGCACTTGTTGTGCAGGAATTAATTTTGTTTGTTCTTGTTTCTCAAAGTGAATTATTTTGTTACACTTGATCTGCAGTGATTATTTTGTTGTACTTGTTTCGCAGTGATTATTTTGCTACACTTGTTCGTGCAGTGAATTATTTTGTTGTACTTGTTCTGGCAGTGAATTATTTTGTTGACACTTGTTCTGCAGTGAATTATTTTGTTTGTACTTGTTCCCAGTGAATTATTTTGTACAGCTTGTTCTGCAGTGAATTATTTTGTTGTACTTGTTCTGCAATTGAATTATTTTGTTAGACACTTGTCTGCAGTGATTATTTTGTTGTACTTGTTCTGCAGGAATTATTTTGTTACACTTGTTCCTGCAGTGAATTATTTTGTTGTAACTTGTTCTGCATTGAATTATTTTTGTTACACTTGTTCTGCAGTGAAATTTATTTTTGTTGTACTTGTTCTGCAGTGAATTATTTTTTACACTTGTTCTGCAGTGAATTTTTTGTTTGTACTTGTTCTGGCAGTGAATTATATTGTTACACTTGTTCTCAGTGAATTATTTTGTTGTACTTGTTCCTGCAGTGAATTATTTTTGTTACACTTGTTCTGCAGTGAATTAATTTTTTGCACTGTTCTGCAGTGAATTATTTTGGTTACTCTTGTTCTGCAGTGAATTATTATGTTTACACTTGTTCAGCAGTGAATTATTTTGTTTACACTTGTTTCTGCATGAATTATTTTGTTTGCACTTGTTCTGCCAGTGAATTATTTTGTTGCACTTGTTCTGCAGTGAATAATTTTTGCGACTTGTTTTCTGCAGTGAATTTACTTTGCTGCACTTGTTTGTTGCAAGTGAATTATTTTTGTTACACTTGTTCCTGCAGTGAATTATTTTGTTGCACCTTGTCTGAGCCAAGTAATTATTTTTGTTGTCAACTTGTTCTGCAGTGAATTATTTTGTTGCACTTGTTCTGCAGTGAATTATTTTGTTACACTTGTTTCTGCAGTGAATTATTTTCATTTATTAATAATTTTTGTCCATTATTATTCTCAGTTTATTATTGTTTTTAGTCTTCAGTTTCTCATTTTTCTTATTTTTTCCTGATGTTGTCTTTATATATATTTTAATTTTGTTTTAAACATTCTTAGAAATATTTGAATTTCCCATTAATCTCTCTTTGTATATTATTTATGAATTTATTTTATATAACTTTTTTTATATTGATTTACTATTTTAATTAGTTAATTTCTTTATTAGCAAGAATAAAGACAATAAGGACAATAAAGACAAATAAAAGACAGCTCATTTTGCATTTAATTTCAGGCCTCCAGTAATTTTTTTCATTGTAAATTTCAATGTATTTTTTTTTTTTTATTCTTGCCAGCAGTCCCTTACTTTGTTTCTTTAATTATCTTGGCCAGCAGTCCCCATACATTGTTTCTTTATTCTTGGCCACAGTCCCTTACCTTTGTTTCTTATCCTTGGCCGCAGTCTCCCTACATTGTTTCTTTATCTTGGCCCAGCAGTCCCATACATTGTTCTTTTATCTTGGCCAGCATCCCTTACTTTGTTGTCTTTATCTTGGCCAGCAGTCCCTTACATTGTTTCTTTATTCTTGTGCTATCTTGGCCAGCATCCCTTACATTGTTCTTTATCTTGGCCAGCAATCCCCCTTACATTGTTTCTTTATATCTTGGCCCAGCCAGTCCCTTACATTGTTTCTTGGGGTGGGGGGGGGGGGGGGGGGGGGGGTCTTGCCAGCAGTCCCTTACATTGTTTCTTTACTTGGCCAACAGTCCATTACTTGTTTCTTTATCTTGGCCAAACTGTCCCTTACATTGTTTCTTTATCTTGGCCAGCATCCTCTTACCATTGTTTCTTTAAACATCTTTGCCACAGTCTCTACATTGTTTTTTTATCTTGGCCAGCATCTCTTACATTGTTTCTTTTATCTTGGCCAGCAGTTCCCTTAAATTGTTTCTTTATCTTGGCAGTCAGTCCCTAACATTGTTTCTTATATCTTGGCCCAGCATCCCCTTACATTGTTTCTTTCTTTTATCTTGGCCAGCAGTCCTCTACATTGTTTTTCTTTATCTTGGGGCCAACAGTCCCTTAAATTGTTTCTTTATCTTTGGCCAGCAGTCCTTACATTGTTTTCTTTTATCTTGGCCACCCCCGCAGTCTCTTACATTGCTTCTTTATCTTGCCAAACAGTCCCTGTAAATTGTTTCTTTACTTGCCCAGCATCCCTTACATTGTTTCTTTATCTGCCAGCAGTCCCGTTACATTGTTTCTTTATCTTGGCCAGCAGTCCCTTACATTGTTTTTCTTTATCTTGGCCAGCAGTCCCCTAATTGTTTTCTTATCTGGCCAAGCTAGTCCCTTACATTGTTTCTTTATCTTGGGGGCCAGCAGTCCCTTACATTGTTTCTTTATCTTGGTCAGCAGTCTCTACATTGGTTTCTTTATCTTGGCCCAGCAGTCCCTTACTTAGTTTTCTTTTTCTCGGCCAGCAGTCCTCTTACATTGTTTCTTTATATCTTGGCCAACAGTCCCTTACATTGTTTCCTTTATCTTGGCCAGTCAGTCTCTTACATTATGTTTTTCTTTATCTTAGGCCAGCATCCCTTACATTGTTTTCTTTTTATCTTGCCAGCAGTCCACCTTACATATTGGTTTCTTTTATCTTTGGCCAGCAGTCCCTTACATTGTTCTTTATCTTTGGCCACATCCCTTACATTGTTTTTTTTTTTAAATCTGGCCAGCAGTCCCCTTACATTGTTTCTTTATCATGGGGGGGGGTTCTTGGCCAGCAGGTCCTTACATTGTTTCTGTTATCTTGGCCAGCAGTCCCTTACATTGTTTCTTTATCTTGGCCAGCAGGTCCCTTACAATTGTTTTCTTCTTTATCCCTTGCCAAGCAGTCCCTTACATTTTTCTTTATCTTCTTGGGCCAGCAGTCCTCTTACATTGTTTCTTATCTTGGCCAGCAATCTCTATACATTGTATCTTTATTCTTGGCCAGGAGTCCCTTATAATTGTTTCTTTATCTTGGCCAGTCAGTCCCCTTCACAATTGTTTTCTTTATCTTGCCAGCAGTCCCCCTACATTGTTTCTTTGTCTTGGCCAGCAGTCCCTTGCAGTGTTTCTTTATCTTGGCCAGACATCCCTTACATTTGTTTCTTTAATCTTGGGCCCAGCATCCCCTTTACATTGTATTAATCTTGGCCAGCAGCTCTTACATTGTTTTCTTTATCTTGGCCAGCAGCCCCTTACATTGTTTTATTTTGGCCAGCAGTCCCTTACGATTGTTTATCTTGGCCAGCAGTCCCTTACATGTTTCTTTATCTTGGGGCCACAGTCCCCTTAACATTGGTTTATCTTGGCCAGCAGTCCCGTACATGTTTATCTTGGCCAGCAGTCCCTTACATTGTTTATTCTTGGCCAGCAGTCCCCCTTACATTGTTTTATCTTGGGCCAGCAGTCCCTTACATTGTTTATCTTGGCCAGCAGTCCTTACATTGTTTCTTTATCTGGCACACCAGTCCCTTAACATTGATTTATCTTGGCCAGCAGTCCCCTTACTTTGTTTAACTTGGCCAGCAGTCCCTTACATTGTTTATCTTGGCCAGCAGTCCTTACATTGTTTAGTCTTGGCCAGCAGTCCCTTACATTTGTTTATTCTTGGCTCAGCAGTCCCTTACATTGTTTATCTTGGCCAGCAGTTCCCTTACATTGTTTATCTTGGCCAGCAGTCCCTACATTGTTTCTTTATCCTTGCCAGCAGTCCCTTACATGTGTATTTTGCCAGCAGTCCTTACATTGTTTCGTTTATCTTGGCCACAGTCCCTTACATTGTTTACTTTTGGCCAGCATTCCCTTACATTAAGTTTGTTTCTACCTCCTGCCAGTGTATCTATAGACATTTTTTATTACTTCTGCAGAATTAATTACATCTTCTTCTATTTCAAAATATTCAGCATTTTTGTACCATGGTTTTATTATTCATTATTTTTTGCCTGATTTGTTCCTGTACACTTCCTTTGTCAATATGTCATCACATACCTTCAAGTGATACTTTAGTGGGAATGTTCGACACTCAGAGCTCCTAAGACTAACTGCTCTCCTTCATCAGTCCTCCACAGTTTCCTTATGGACTTGACAGACTGTCCCAGTCCCTTTCGAATGCTCACTTAGTGTACCATGCCGGTCCTAAGTAAACATAAATCAGTCCCCAGTCCTATATTCCCTTACTGACTGAAAGACAATACCTAGGTCTTAGACCAACGTGTTTTCTCTCACAGCTTGTATCTGAGACTTGTTAGTTAAAGGTGCTGCAGAATGAGAATGTTCAGATAAGTTCCTCTGTGAATTGCTTATTAACGTAGCCGAGCGGTCAGGCACTATTATCCACGTCACTCCTGTCCAGGAATCCAGCCACAATAATTCTGCACGCAGGATAGTGTACAGTTATCTTGGTTTCAGAGGAAACCCTCAGACAACCCCTGGGTGCAAAGACTACTATCCTCTGCGATGGCGAACGACTTGTTCAGTACTCGTTTCCTTCCAGGGGACGCTTTGTGAAGAACGTTACTTTAATGAGTTATGCCATCTCTTGCTGATATCACAAGCCGTGCAGAAAGACGTTTCTGTGGCTAGTGTACTCACTCGAGTGTTGCTTGTTGTTCCCTTGTGTTCCAGATAAGTGATAGTTTAACTATCCTGTTGAACAATTTTTTGTAATCCGTGTAATGTAAAAAGTTTGTTTCTCGAGTAACCTTCACATTTGTTAACGTTGTAAGTGTAGTCCTCCTTATAGTTTGATACCTCGTGTCACTGTATCGACTCCAGATTGAATACCAGTAAAATGTCGACCGTATTCATTTCTTTTTTCCCCCCTTGCATGCAGAGAGAGAGATCCAGTTTTCATCCATTGCTCCTAATTGCGTGTTATAGCGATTTTTTCAAACCGGGGAGAGGTCATCCCACTCCACCGAGTTTGTTCAATTCCTCCAGTAAAGAAAGAAAGAATCCCATGTGGTCTGTTGTGATTCCGATTCCTGCTCCAGGAAGATCTTATTCTGACTGTGAAGCCACCGCACCCATTAGTGAACTTGTCATGAACCAAGAATTACTGTTTCGAACAGCCGAGTGGGTACTCCATAGCAAGTAGGGTATAACCATTAGTAATTCCCACAGTCACTAGTGAATGTAGCCTTACAGCTAGTTCACGATGTACCAGGTTGTTACGCACCCGTGGTATGGATCCATTCATAAAACAAGCTAGGTTGAAACACTTTTGGTCTCGAATGGCAACTTATATTTTTCTGAGTATATTAAGAAATGTAGTGTCTGCATGCCAACATTAAGGTAATGTTAATGGTCCTAATCCAATCCAAGTCCCCTTACCTCTCCAGACTTCAGTGATAATTTTCTGTTTAGAGACATTTTCCTGCATTTAAAGACATTTGCGTATGTGAGACATTTACAGTGAATTTCTTGTGTACCCTAAGCCTTGTGTTTTTAGTGTAGACTCAGTGTTTGTTTGACTCATAATTTTTCCAATATTTTTCAGTGTTTTCGCTCATCTTTCGTGTTTCACTTCTATATTCTTTATCTGTGTGTTTTTTTTATGCTACTCCCTGCCTTTAGTTAGTATTATTCTGTAGTGTTCAAGTGTATTCCTTATTTCTGTGCAGTATTTTGTTCTTTACTCCAGTCATTCACTGCGTGTGAAGTAATTCATTCATTTTTTTTCTCTTATATTCATTTAGCATTGTATTCTCCAGTATTTGTCACTATTCCTGCAGTGATATTCACCCCAGTATAGTAAATTATCCATTTATTTCTATGTACCTTTTTCATATTTTTTTTTCATATACCAGCAGTGTCTCATTACCTGGATCTCTTCGCAAACTTGGGTAACATTATTTTTGCGAAAAATTTTTGTCGTATCAGTCACAGCAAGATTTTGTTGTAAGAACATAACCAATAAGTGTACAATCCTTGTTGTGTGTGACCAGCCACTTGTAAGTGTTGTGTGCCCCGCCACTTGTAAGTGTTGTGTGTGCCCTGCCACTTGTAAGTGTTGTGTGCCCTGCTACTTGTAAGTGTTGTGTGCCCTGCCACTTGTAAGTGTTGTGTGTGCCCCGCCACTTGTAAGTGTTGTGTGTGCCCTGCCACTTGTAAGTGTTGTGTGTGCCCCGCCACTTGTAAGTGTTGTGTGTGCCCCGCCACTTGTAAGTGTTGTGTGTGCCCCGCCTCTTGTAAGTGTTGCGTGTGCCCCGCCACTTGCAAGTGTTGTGTGTGCCCCGCCACTTGTAAGTGTTGTGTGTGCCCTGCCACTTGTAAGTGTTGTGTGTGCCCCGCCACTTGTAAGTGTTGTGTGTGCCCCGCCTCTTGTAAGTGTTGTGTGTGCCCTGCCACTTGTAAGTATTGCGTGTGCCCTGCCACTTGTAAATGTTGTGTGCCCCGCCACTTGTAAGTATTATGTGTGCCCTGCCACTTGTAAGTGTTGTGTGCCCCGCCACTTGTAAGTATTGTGTGTGCCCTGCCACTTGTAAGTGTTGTGTGCCCCGCCACTTGTAAGTATTGTGTGTGCCCTGCCACTTGTAGGTGTTGTGTGTGCCCTGCCACTTGTAAGTGTTGTGTGCGCCACGCCACTTGTAAGTGTTGTGTGTGCCCTGCCACTTGTAAGTGATGTGTGCGCCCGCCACTTGTAAGTGTTGTGTGTGCAGCGCCACTTATAAGTGTGTGTGCCACGGCAATTGTAAGTGTTGTGTGCCCCGTCACTTTTAAGTGTTGTGTGTGCCCCTCCACTTGTAAGTGTTGTGTGTGCCCCGGCACTTGTAAGTGTTGTGTGCCCCGCTACTTGTAAGTGTTGTGTGCCCCACCACTTGTAAGTGTTGTGTGCCTTGTCACTTGTAAATGTTGTGTGTGCCCCGCCACTTGTAAGTGTTGTGTGTCCCGTCACTTGTAAATGTTGTGTGTGCCCCGCCACTTGTAAGTGTTGTGTGTGCCCCGCCAATTGTAAGTGTTGTGTGTGCCCCGCCACTTGTAAGTGTTGTGTGCCCCACCACTTGTAAGTGTTGTGTGCCCTGTCACTTGTAAGTGTTGTGTGCCCCGCCACTTGTAACTGTTGTGTACCCTGCTACTTGTAAGTGTTGTGTGCCCCGCCACTTGTAAGTGTTGTGTGCCCCGCCACTTGTAAATGTTGTGTGCCCCACCACTTGTAAGTGTTGTGTGCCCCGCCACTTGTAAGTGTTGTGTGCCCCCCACTTGTAAGTGTTGTGTGCCCCGCCATTTGTAAGTGTTGTGTGCCCTGCCAGTTGTAAGTGTTATGTGCCCCGCCACTTGTAAGTGTTGTGTGCCCCGCCACTTGTAAGTGTTGTGTGCCCCGCCACTTGTAAGTGTAGTGTGCCCTGCCACTTGTAAGTGTTGTGTGCCCTGCCACTTGTAAGTGTTGTGTGTGTCCCGCAACTTGTAAGTGTTGTGTGTGCCCTGCCACTTGTAACTGTTGTGTGCACCCCGCCAATTGTAAGTGTTGTGTGTCCCGGCACTTACAAGTGCCGGGACACACAACACTTACAAGTGCCGGGACACACAACACTTACAATTGGCGGGGTGCACACAACAGTTACAAGTGGCAGGGCACACCAACACTTACAAGTTCGGGACACACACAACACTTACAAGTGCAGGGCACACAACACTTACAAGTGGCAGGGCACACTACACTTACAAGTGGCGGGGCACACAACACTTACAAGTGCCGGGGCACACAACACTTACAAGTGGCGGGGCACATAACACTTACAAGTGGCGGGGCACATAACACTTACAACTGGCAGGGCACACAACACTTACAAATGGCGGGGCACACAACACTTACAAGTGGGGGGCACACAACACTTACAAGTGGCGGGGCACACAACACTTACAAGTGGTGGGGCACACAACATTTACAAGTGGCGGGGCACACAACACTTACAAGTGGCGGGGCACACAACACTTACAAGTGCCGGGGCACACAACACTTACAAGTAGCAGGGTACACAACAGTTACAAGTGGCGGGGCACACAACACTTACAAGTGGCGGGGCACACAACACTTACAAGTGACAGGGCACACAACACTTACAAGTGGCGTGGCACACACAACACTTACAAGTGGCGGGGCACACAACACTTACATGTGGCGTGGCACACACAACACTTACAAGTGGCGGGGCACACACACCACTTACAAGTGGCAGGGCACACACAACACTTACAAGTGGCGTGGCACACAACACTTACAAGTGGCGGGGCACACAACACTTACAAGTGGCAGGGCACACACAACACCTACAAGTGGCGTGGCACACACAACACTTACAAGTGCCGGGACACACAACACTTACAAGTGTTGTGTGTGCCACGCCACTTGTAGGTGTTGTGTGTGCCCTGCCACTTGTAAGTGTTGTGTGCCCCGCCACTTGTAAGTGTTGTGTGCCACGCCACTTGTAAGTGTTGTGTGTGCCCTGCCACTTGTAAGTGTTGTGTGTGCCCCGCCACTTGTAAGTGTTGTGTGTGCCACGCCACATGTAAGTGTTGTGTGCCCCGCCACTTGTAAGTGTTGTGTGTGCCCTGCCACTTGTAAGTGTTGTGTGTTCTGCCACTTGTAAGTGTTGTGTGTGCCACGCCACATGTAAGTGTTGTGTGTGCCCCGCAGCTTGTAAGTGTTGTGTGTGCCCCTCCACTTGTAAGTGTTGTGCGTGCACCGCCACTTGTAAGTGTTGTGTGTGCCACGGCAATTGTAAGTGTTGTGTGCGCCGTCACTTGTAAGTGTTGTGTGTGCCCCGTCACTTGTAAGCGTTGTGTGCCCCGCCACTTGTAAGTGTTGTGTGTGCCCATCCACTTGTAAGTGTTGTGTGTGCCCCGCTACTTGTAAGTGTTGTGTGCCCCACCACTTGTAAGTGTTGTGTGCCTTGTCACTTGTAAATGTTGTGTGTGCCCCGCCACTTGTAAGTGTTGTGTGTCCCGTCACTTGTAAATGTTGTGTGTGCCCCGCCACTTGTAAGTGTTGTGTGTGCCCCGCCACTTGTAAGTGTTGTGCGCCCCACCACTTGTAAATGTTGTGTGTGCCCCGCCACTTGTAAGTGTTGTGTGTCCCGTCACTTGTAAGTGTTGTGTGTGCCCCGCCACTTGTAAGTGTTGTGTGTGCCCCGCCACTTGTAAGTGTTGTGTGTGCCCCGCCACTTGTAAGTGTTGTGTGTGCCCCGCCACTTGTAAGTGTTGTGTGTGCCCCGCCAATTGTAAGTGTTGTGTGTGCCCTGTCACTTGTAAGTGTTGTGTGTGCCCCTCCACTTGTAAGTGTTGTGTGTGCCCCGCTACTTGTAAGTGTTGTGTGTGCCCCGCCAATTGTAAGTGTTGTGTGCCCCTCCACTTGTAAGTGTTGTGTGTGCCCCTCCACTTGTAAGTGTTGTGTGTGCCTCGCCACTTGTAAGTGTTGTGTGCCCCACCACTTGTAAGTGTTGTGTGCCCCACCACTTGTAAGTGTTGTGTGTGCCCCGCCACTTGTAAGTGTTGTGTGTGCCCCGCCACTTGTAAGTGTTGTGTGTGCCCCGCCACTTGTAAGTGTTGTGTGTGCCCCGCCACTTGTAAGTGTTGTGTGCCCCACCACTTGTAAGTGTTGTGTGCCCCGCCACTTGTAAGTGTTTTGTGCCCTGCCACTTGTAAGTGTTGTGTGCCCCGCCAAATGTAAGTGTTGTGTGCCCCGTAAATTGTAAATGTTGTGTGCCCATCCACTTGTAAGTGTTGTGCGTGCCACGCCACTTGTAAGTGTTGTGTGTGCCCAGTCACTTGTAAGTGTTGTGTGTGCCCCGCCACTTGTAAGTGTTGTGTGCCCCTCCTCTTGTAAGTGTTGTGTGTGCCCCGCCACTTGTAAGTGTTGTGTGTGCCTCGCCACTTGTAAGTGTTGTGTGCCCCACCACTTGTAAGTGTTGTGTGCCCCGCCACCTGTAATTGTTGTGTGCCCCGCCACTTGTAAGTGTTGTGCGTGCCCCGCCACTTGTAAGTGTTGTGTGCCCCGCCACTTGTAAGTGTTGTCTACCCTGCTACTTGTAAGTGTTGTGTGCCCTGCCACTTGTAAGTGTTGTGTGCCCTGCCACTTGTAAGTGTTGTGTGCCCCGCCACTTGTAAGTGTTGTGTGCCCCGCCACTTGTAAGTGTTGTGTGCCCCGCCATTTGTAAGTGTTGTGTGCCCCGCCATTTGTAAGTGTTGTGTGCCCATCCACTTGTAAGTGTTGTGTGCCCCGCCACTTGTAAGTGTTGTGTTGCACGCCATTTGTAAGTGTTGTGTGCCCCGCCACTTGTAAGTGTTGTGTGCCCCTCCACCTGTAATTGTTGTGTGCCCCGCCACTTGTAAGTGTTGTGCGTGCCCCGCCACTTGTAAGTGTTGTGTGCCCCGCCACTTGTAAGTGTTGTGTGCCCCGCCACTTGTAAGTGTTGTGTGCCCCGCCACTTGAAAGTGTTGTCTACCCTGCTACTTGTAAGTGTTGTGTGCCCTGCCACTTGTAAGTGTTGTGTGCCCCGCCACTTGTAAGTGTTGTGTGCCCCGCCACTTGTAAGTGTTGTGTGCCCCGCCATTTGTAAGTGTTGTGTGCCCCGCCATTTGTAAGTGTTGTGTGCCCCGCCATTTGTAAGTGTTGTGTGCCCCGCCACTTGTAAGTGTTGTGTGCCCCGCCACTTGTAAGCGTTGTGTGCCCATCCACTTGTAAGTGTTGTGTGCCCATCCACTTGTAAGTGTTGTGTTGCACGCCATTTGTAAGTGTTGTGTGCCCTGCCACTTGTAAGTGTTGTGTGCCCTGCCACTTGTAAGTGTTGTGTGCCCTGCCACTTGTAAGTGTTGTGTGCCCCGCCATTTGTAAGTGTTGTGTGCCCTGCCATTTGTAAGTGTTGTGTGCCCCGCCACTTGTAAGTGTTGTGTGCCCCGCCACTTGTAAGCGTTGTGTGCCCATCCACTTGTAAGTGTTGTGTGCCCATCCACTTGTAAGTGTTGTGTGCCCCGCCACTTGTAAGTGTTGTGTTGCACGCCATTTGTAAGTGTTGTGTGCCCTGCCACTTGTAAGTGTTGTGTGCCCTGCCACTTGTAAGTGTTGTGTGCCCTGCCACTTGTAAGTGTTGTGTGCCCCGCCACTTGTAAGTGTTGTGTGCCCCGCCACTTGTAAGTGTTGTGTGTGCCCTGCCACTTGTAAGTGTTGTGTGTTCTGCCACTTGTAAGTGTTGTGTGCCCTGCCACTTGTAAGTGTTGTGTGTGCCCTGCCACTTGTAAGTGTTGTGTGCCCTGCCACTTGTAAGTGTTGTGTGCCCTGCCACTTGTAAGTGTTGTGTGCCCCGCCACTTGTAAGTGTTACACTTCCAGTTTTGTTTCTTGTTTTATTTTTATTCATATTTTTCATATTTCTTAGAACAAATTCACTCTTAGTGTAATTTTAACTTTTTTTTAGCGTACTGTTATCTTTACTCTGAGTAAATTGTTTTGTTTAATTTACAATTAAGAGTTAAAGTGTTCAGTCTTTCTTCATATTTTTATTTTATTATTCAACCTGAGTTTTCGCAGTGTAACTTTATTGCTACATTGATTATTTCTACACCTTATTTTATTGTACTTGTTCAGCAGTGAATTATTTTCTTTTATTGATATTTTTACCCATTATTATTCTCAGTTCATTATTATTGAATGTCCTGTTTTTCATTTTATTATTTTTCCTAATGTTGTATTTACATTATATTTTAATTTTGTTTCTGCTTTCTTAGAAAATATTTAAATTTCCCAGTTATCTCTCTTTGTATGCAATTTAGTGATTTTATTTTTCACTTTTTACATTGATTTACAGTTTTATTAGTTAATTTCTTTATTAGCAAGAGTACAGACAGCTCATTTTGCATTTAATTCAGCCTCCAGTAATATTTTTACTTGTAAATTTCAATGCGTTTCTTTATATTGGCCAGCAGTCCCGTACATTGTTTCTTTATCTTGGCCAGCAGTCCTTTACATTGTTTCTTTATCTTGGCCAGCAGTCCCGTACATTGTTTCTTTATCTTGGCCAGCAGTCCCTTACATTGTTTCTTTATCTTGGCCAGCAGTCCCTTACATTCTTTCTTTATCTTGGCCAGCAGTCCCTTACATTCTTTCTTTATCTTGGCCAGCAGTACCTTACATTGTTTCTTTATCTTGGCCAGCAGTCCCTTACATTGTTTCTTTATCTTGGCCAGCAGTCCCTTACATTGTTTCTTTATCTTGGCCAGCAGTCCTTTACATTGTTTCTTTATCTTGGCCAGCAGTCCCTTACATTGTTTCTTTATCTTGGCCAGCAGTCCTTTACATTGTTTCTTTATCTTGGCCAGCAGTCCTTTACATTGTTTCTTTATCTTGGCCAGCAGTCCCTTACATTGTTTCTTTATCTTGGCCAGCAATCCTTTACATTGTTTCTTTATCTTGGCCAGCAGTCCTTTACATTGTTTCTTTATCTTGGCCAGCAGTCCTTTACATTGTTTCTTTATCTTGGCCAGCAGTCCTTTACATTGTTTCTTTATCTTGGCCAGCAGTCCCGTACATTGTTTCTTTATCTTGGCCAGCAGTCCTTTACATTGTTTCTTTATCTTGGCCAGCAGTCCCGTACATTGTTTCTTTATCTTGGCCAGCAGTCCCTTACATTGTTTCTTTATCTTGGCCAGCAGTCCCTTACATTGTTTTCTTTATCTGGCCAGCAGTCCCTTACATTCTTTCTTTATCTTGGCCAGCAGTACCTTACATTGTTTCTTTATCTTGGCCAGCAGTCCCTTACATTGTTTCTTTATCTTGGCCAGCAGTCCCTTACATTGTTTCTTTATCTTGGCCAGCAGTCCTTTACATTGTTTCTTTATCTTGGCCAGCAGTCCTTTACATTGTTTCTTTATCTTGGCCAGCAGTCCCTTACATTGTTTCTTTATCTTGGCCAGCAATCCTTTACATTGTTTCTTTATCTTGGCCAGCAGTCCTTTACATTGTTTCTTTATCTTGGCCAGCAGTCCTTTACATTGCTTCTTTATCTTGGCCAGCAGTCCCTTACATTGTTTCTTTATCTTGGCCAGCAGTCCTTTACATTGTTTCTTTATCTTGGCCAGCAGTCCCGTACATTGCTTCTTTATCTTGGCCAGCAGTCCTTTACATTGTTTTCTTTATCTTGGCCACAGTCCTTTACATTGTTTCTTTATCTTGGCCAGCAGTCCTTTACATTGTTTCTTTATCTTGGCCAGCAGTCCCGTACATTGTTTCTTTATCTTGGCCAGCAGTCCCTTACATTGTTTCTTTATCTTGGCCAGCAGTCCCTTACATTGTTTCTTTATCTTGGCCAGCAGTCCTTTACATTGTTTCTTTATCTTGGCCAGCAGTCCCGTACATTGTTTCTTTATCTTGGCCAGCAGTCCCTTACATTGTTTCTTTACCTTGGCCAGCAGTCCCTTACATTGTTTCTTTATCTTGGCCAGCAGTCCCTTACATTGTTTCTTTATCTTGGCCAGCAGTCCCTTACATTGAGTTGTTCTTCCTCTTGCAGTGTATCTTAGACACTTTTTATTACTTCTGCAGAATTAGTTACATCTCTTTTATTTCAATTTTATCATTTTGTATCATTTTTATTGTTCATTATTTTTGCCTTATTTGTTCTTGTGTAACTTCTTTGCCATTATGTCTCACATACCTTTAAGTGATACTTTAGTGGACGACGACACTCAGACCTCTCAGGCTACTGCTGCTCCTGTCATCAGTCCAAGTTTCTTATCGACTGACAGACTGTCCCAGTCACTTTCGAATGCTCACTTAGTGTACCACGCCGGTCCAAGTAAACATAAATCAGTCCACAGTCCTAATATTCCCTTACTGAAAGACAACCTAGCTCTTAGACAACGTGTTTGTTCTCACAGCTTGTATCTGAGACTTAAAGTGCTGCTGAATGTGAAGTTCAGATTAAGTTCCTCTGTGAATTACTTATTAACGTAGCCGAGCGGTCAGGCACTAGTAATACTGTCACTCCTGTCTGGACTCCAGCCACAATATCGTGCACGCAGGATAGTGTACAGTTACGTTGGGTTTCAGAGGAACCTCAGACAACCTTGAGTGCTGAGACTACTATCCCTGCGATGGCGACTTGTTCAAGTACTCGTTCCTTCCAGGGGACGCTTTGTGAAGAACGTTACTTGCAACGAGTTATGCCATCTCTTGCTGATGCCACAAGCCGTTGCAGAAAGACGTTTCTGTGGCTAGTGTACTCACTCGAGTGTTGTTGTTTTGTGTTCCAGATGGTGATACTATCCTCGTTGACGGTAATCCGCGTAATGTAAAAAGTTATTTCTCGAGTAACCTTCACATGTTGTTAACGTTTGTAAGTGTAGTCTCCTTATAGTTGATACCTCGTGTCACTGTGTGCGACTCAGAATGAATACCAGTATTGTCGACCGTGTTCATTTCTTTTCCCCTGTGCTTGCAGTGAGAGATAGTAGATCCGTTTTCTCCCTTGCTCATATTGCGTGTTAGCGCTATTTTTTTCAACCGGGGAGAGTCATCCACTCCACCGAGTTTGTTTATTCCTCCAATAAGAACGAACAGATCCCATGTGGTCTGGTGTGATTAGATTCCTGCTCCAAGAAGATTTTATTCTGACTGTGAAGCCACCAGCACCCATCAGTGACTTTATGAACCAAGAATTATTGTATCGAACAGCCGAGTTGGGTACTCCTAGCAGAAGGGTATACCAGTTAGTAATTCCACAGTCACTAGTGAATGTAGCCTTACAGAGCTAGTTCACGATGTACCAGGTGCTGCGCACCCTGGTATGGATCGTTCAATAAAACAAGCCAAATTGAAATATTTTTGGTCTCGTATGGCAACTGACATTTTTGAGTATGTTAAGAAATGTAATGTCTGCATGCAACATAAAGGTAATGCTAATGGTCCTAATCCAATCCAAGTGTATCCAACTACTAGCGAACCGTGGGAAAGAGTTGCACTAGATTTGTTAAATAATTTCCAATGTTCCCTCCAAGGCAACAAACATCTGTGTGTTATGGTAGACCATTTCACCAGATATTGTGAGTTAGTTCCTATTGCAGATAAGACTGCCGAGACAGTAGCTAAAGCGTTTAAAGAACGCATTATCTGCAGGCATACCACCCCTAAGTCCCTAGTAACAGATAATGGAGGTGAATTCTGTAATGAGATTCTTGAAAAATTGTGTACCTTGTACAAGATCTCTAAATCCACCATTGTTCCTCATCATCCTGCCAGCAATGGGTTAGCGGAACGAACCAATAAGAAAGTACTTGATGTCTTGAGAGCCACTATCAATCCCAACAGTGAAACTTGGGATGAAGTTATACCTGATGTGCAGTGTGCTATAAATTCTGCTTACAATGTTGCTATAGGTGACACTCCACATTATGCATTGTACGGTATAGATAAACGCTTGCCTTATGAGTTGCTATATTCTAATCCGAAACCAAATTACAACCCTAATGATTTCATAGCAACTCGTACCAGCTTAGCTCAAAGCGTCTTTAGAAGAATCCGTGAAACACTTCATAAATCAACATCAGAATTTACAAGAGTCGCAAACACTCGAGCAAAGCCGTCCAAAATTGAAGTAGGTTGGAGAGTTATGATGACTAACTTTAACAAAACGTCTGCAATGCCTAAGCTTGATCAAAAGTTTGTTGGTCCTTATCGAGTAGTTGAACATATCAATGGTAATAAGTATAAAGTTAGAGAAATTAGTACTGGTCAGTATAAAAAATCGCATTTAGATCATATGAAGTAGTAAGTGATGATAATGATGCTCCAACCCAGACTAATGTGACAGACTCTGACAATCCTCCTGATCCTGTACTCTCTTCCTCTGAGACTCAGTCAGATGATCAACCTGAATGTCGTTATTCCCTACGTACACGACAGGTATCGAGAAATCCTCAAGTATCATATGTAACTACCAATTCAGATTTGCCTCAAATACAGCACGAGTTAGCCAGTGCAACAGAGTTTGATCCTCCCGGAGATGACACCCATTCTAGCAGAGTTGGGGTTAAATGTAAATAACCTGTATAGATGAATAATTACAGTATCAACTTATTAATATTCAAGAATTTTTTTTTGTGTTCACGTTCTCTCCTAATTCTGAGATTTAACAGTCTAGATTTGAGTGCACCGAATCTGCCTTTCTGTTAAACACTTCTTTCTTTGTATATATTTCTTCTTCAGAATCCGAAGATCACATGAATAAATATCGATCGATCTATTGTGTAATCCCAACGTTGAGTCTCATTCGATGAGTTGTGCTATATCATACCTTGTAATGCATTACAGTTTCATTACAGTAAGTTTCATTATAGTCAATTACGTAAGCTTCCATTCTAATATTCTCCTTATGTTATAATGTTCAATTGTTGTGTACTTTGACATTGTATAGAATCAGCCCAAGCCGTACACCTGCCGTCTCTAGTTTGTATTAGCTGTATGTCGGGACGACATACGTTAGCGTCGCCGAGCTCTCAGTAGTACCAGTTACCGGTAACCAGTTACCAGTAGATGACTCACTACCAACCATCTGTGTGAATCACTGAGTGTTATTCACGTTGCTGCTGACCATAGCATGTTTTTGAACACTGCTCACCCTCTAGGCACTGGTGGGTCAGTCTGAGATAGAGAGCAGAGAGAGGCAAGGTGGCTGATGGTGCTTCCCATACTTTTCATTATAATTATATGTACTACCAGCCTACGTGAGTGTTTTTACCCCATCCACGTTATCGAACCCCCACATGACACACTGACGAAAAAAGACCCCCCTGTATGCTAGGCCTTTGATTTTCGTCACGGCATTATTTCGAGTCGCTCACCCGGCATAATGCCGTGACTAGCACTGAACACCCATAGAGGAAAGTAAGAAAGGAAAAAAAACTCACGCTCATGCCTCGTAAATACGATCCCCCCCTCCACACACACAGCTTTAATATCAGTTATGAGCAAAATGCAACATTATATTCCAGGTTCATCCATTGTGAAGAAATTTTCTCCAGGAGGGGAGTATCAGCCCCCTTCAGCCCCTTTCAGCCCTGAGGGGCCCAGCCCTCTCAGAGGGGGCAAGCATCTTGTTTATTGCTACAGCAAGTAATTGATCCCAGATGCAGTACGAGTATACGACATGGTCAAGTGACCAAGGCTCCTTGCAAGACTCCAGTGTTGCAAAGTGTAATTTAATAAAAGACAGTCCATCTCTTACCTTAACAGGACAATTAAGGAAAATCCTGCTCCCACTTTATTACCATGGTAAAGATAGTGTACATTGTTGTCTATGTTTAACACAGCAAGAATCAAGCATTCTGCTTTGCTTCATGGAGGAAATTTGGCTAGGAAGCAAAAAGTACTAGGTCAGCTTTTCCTTTATGTTGAGGGGCATGGAGTGGCGTAGGGCACTGTGAGGTCAGATTACTTTTGACTCTACTGAGAGTCACACTGATGTCAGGATAACCAACAAAGAACACTGATCCATGCATTAGTGTGAACAAAGTGTCTCACAAAACATGATAAACACTTATAGAGAAGTGTGATCAGCTTCTTTAGTGACATCATGGTGTGAACAATTATTGATGAACAGTGTAACAACGAGTGTTGCGATACAACAGAGTGTAGTGCTACATTCTTCAAAGAACACTATTCTTCAATCAACTCAACGGATATCCGGGTATAACTATGGGTCAGATACATATACCCAGGTTAGTGTTCTAACTCGCGATGTACTACTATTGACTGCGCAGTTGAGTCGAAGTTATGAGTTAGTCACTTATCATAAACCCCGGTGATAAGCGGACTTTTGAGTCCACACAAGTACGTACGTCAGCCATCAGTGAATGAAATATGCTGACATAACACCCCCTAGGGGTAATTTATTATTAACATAATATGATCTATTACAGCCCGTTGTGAAGTGACTTCGACAGCTTCTCATGACCTCGTCTGCAGGGGCGGCTGTGCAGGCGATGAGCTGTCTTTCTAAGCTAAGTTTTCCCTATATTTAAACTATAAACTTAGCTGGTAAACCATTTCTCAACATCCATATTTCTGCCATACTATTATCATGGCCAATTCTCCTAGTTATTGATTGGTATTTTTTGTGTGATTGTGGGCACATATGAATATGATCATAATAATAATAATATTAATAATAATTCTATTTACTACAAGTACATGTACAAGGTATACAGTCGTAGCTGACATCAATGGCATACTACTATATAGAAAGCCGCTTGTTATGCTGAGCATTTCGGGCAAATTGGGTCAGTTTTGTCCCAGGATGCAACCCACACCAGTCGACTAACACCCAGGTACCCATTTTACTGATGGGTGAACAGGGACAGCAGGTGTCTTATGGAAACACGTCCCTAATGTTTTCCAGCAGTATCACAGGATATTAGAACCTCGGACCTCAGTGCGTTAGCTGAGTGTACTAGCGATCGAGCTAATTTACATTAGCCTAAACAAACCGAGTTTAACAATATATAGAAATATATATATATATATATATATAATATATATATATATATATATATATATATATATATATATATATATATATAATATATATATATATATATATATATATATATATATATATATATATATATATATAAATGTCGTGCCGAATATGTAAAACTGGTCAATTAGCAAGAACTCATTTTAAAATTAAGTCCTTTCTAAAATTTTCTCTTTCACGTTTAAAGATATATTTTTTTTCATTAATGTTGATGTAAAAATTTATAATTTTGCACCAAAAGAATCTTAGAAAACTTACCTAACCTTATTATAACAAGCATAATTTATTTTAGCCTAATCCAACTAAATATATTTTAAATACGTTTACAATAATTTAATACTAAACAAACAATGAAATATATTTTTTTCGTTAGGTTCAGAATGATTTTGGCGATATTATTGCATACACAAATTTTCACTTGTCCTATATGGCAACATAAGCGTTGCTATTTAAGCCAAGATCGCTAGTTCTGTCTATTCGGCACGACATATATATATATATATATATATATATATATATAATATATATATATATATATATATGTCGTGCTGAATATGTAAAACTGGTCAATTAGCAAGAACTCATTTAAAATTAAGTCCTTCCTAAAATTTTTTCTTATACGTTTAAAAATAATTTTTTTTCATTAATGTTAATGTAAAAATTTATTATTTTGCACCAAAAGAATCTTAGAAAACTTACCTAACCTTATTATAACAAGAATAATTTATTTTAGCCTAACCCAACTAAATATATTTTAGATTTGTTTACAATTTAATACTAAACAAACACAGTGAAATATATATTTTTCGTTAGGTTCAGAATGATTTTGTCGAAATTATTGCATACACAAATTTTCACTTGTCCTATATGTCAAGATGAACGTTGCTATTTAAGCCAAGATCGCAAGTTCTGCCTATTCGGCACGACATATATGTATATATATGTCGTGCCGAATATATGTATATATATGTATATGTCATGCCGAATAGGCAGAACTTGCCATCTTGGCTTAAATAGCAGCGCTCATCTTGTTATATAGGACAAGCGAAAATTTGTGTATGCAATAATTTCGCCAAAATCATTCTGAACCTAACGAAAAAAATACATTTCACTGTGTTTGTTTAGTATTAAATTATTGTAAATAAATCTAAAATATATTTAGTTGGGTTAGGCTAAAATAAATTGTTCTTGTTCTAATAAGGTTAGGTAAGTTTTCTAAGATTCTTTTGGTGCAAAATTATAAATTTTTACATCAGCATTAATGAAAAAAATATATCATTAAACGTATAAGAGAAATTTTCAGACAGGACTTAATTTTAAATGAGTTCTTGCTAATTGACCAGTTTTACATATTCGGCACGACATATATATATGTATATATATATATATGTATATATATATATATATATATATATTTTATATATATATATATATATATATATATATATTATATATATATATATATATATATATATGTCGTGCCGAATAGGCAGAACTTGCGATCTTGGCTTAAATAGCAACGCTCATCTTGCCATAAAAGGACAAGTGAAAATTTATGTATGCAATAATTTCGCCCAAATCATTTTGAACCTAACGAAAAAAATATATTTCATTGTGTTTGTTTAGTATTAAGTTATTGGAAACAAATCTAAAATATATTTATTTGGGTTAGGCTAAAATAAATTGTTCATGTTATAATAAGGTTAAGTAAGTTTTCTAAGATTCTTTTGGTGCAAAATTAAAATTTTTTACATCAACATTAATGAAAAATATATATCTTTAAACGTATAAGAGAAAATTTTAGAAAGGACTTAATTTTAAATGAGTTCTTGCTAATTGACCAGTTTTACATATTCGGCACGACATATATATATATATACCCACAGACCATCCGCATCGGTGTTGCCCTTCGTCTTGCCGCCCCTATTCTCGCCGAACACAGGTGTATTTGTGGCAGTGAAGCAGCAGACCGATTCGGGTACCATGGTCTTGTGTGCCGTAAATCCGAGGGAAAGATTGCAAGACATGAGGAGGTTAATAACATTATCAACAGCTGGATGCCCAGCAGTAAGGGAGCCACCCCAACTATGCAGATCTGATGGCAGCCAAAAGCGTCCAGATGGTGTCACCCTTCAAGCCTGGACAGATGGGAAGCAGGTGGTGTGGGACTATACATGTGCATCTACCTTGGCTTATACCTATTTCCAATACACCAGGGAGGAAGGAGGGGTAGCTGCCAGCCTCAGGGAGTCCCAAAAGTCTAGAAAATATGGAGAACTTGCCCATCATTATATGTTTGTTCCCATAGGCTCAGAGACCCTTGGCTCATGGGAAAAGAGTGCATCTAAATTCCTTAAGGAGCTGGGAAAAAGACTCATTAGGGTAACTAGGGATCCCAGGGCAGCTAGTTTTCTGTTCCAGCGGCTCAGTGCGGCTGTTCAAAGGGGTAATGCCTGCTGTATTTTGGGCACACGCCCCAGCTCTGAGGAGCTGGATGAGATTTTCGCCTTATAATCGATGATACACACGTAACAACATGTACCTTATATGCCACCTTTATATCAACAATGTATCTCTTAAATCTTCTGTACCATATTATGTAATAATATATAATATATATATATATATATATATATATATATATATATATATATATATATATATATAATATATATATATAATATATAGGGAGGTACCACCTCTAGAACTGTTATAGGGACCCTCATCCTCAGAGAAAAGAATAAACTTGCTTCAGGGAAAACTCAAGGTTCTCCCTGAAGCTGTTTGAGAATTTTCTCCTATCACCCCCTATATTTTATATACGAACGTTTACCATTCACGTTGCTAAAATGAACTGTTTACCAGGGCAATATTATCACGAGATAACATTGCCATGGTAAACAGTTCATTTTAGCAACGTGAATGGTAAACGTTCGTATTTGAACTCTGGTTGTCTTTTCTTAGCCACTTTCTTATCAGACATATGGACATCGCTTTTTAATTTTTTTGATCATATGTTTTTATATTTTTATGTAATCTTACATATATTTACCTAACCTAAAATAAATAGGACAGCATTTAAAACATGGTAGCATTAAGAAAATGACGCATAGAAAAACGTAAAATAAAATTTTTATAATAAAGGGACAGGTTCCCAAATTTGGGGCCTAGTCAGTTTAGCCCCTGGTCGTTGGAGACCACGGCTCATCGTTGGTCGTCTGGAGACCCATGGGTAAATGCTCTGGGGGAGCCACGGGTCTTTCCCTTTCTGGTCGCCCTGGAGAGCCGGGGGTTAAAGGGCGTCTGGAGAGCCATGTTCTTTTGCTTTGGTCGTTGGGGGGCCAAGGGTAAAGCGCGGAGAGTCATGGGTCATTGCGTCTGGTCGTCTGGAAAAAGTCAGGGTCATAAAACTAAGAACAAAGGGAACCCCACGCAAAAGGGCCCTACGGGCCCATGCGGGCAGTCCAATTTCCCTACCGGTTTTAAACCCAATGCACCAAAACCTATTCAGGTCGGGTCACATTAAACCTTAAGGGAGGAAACGGGCAACGACCGGGTTTAGCACAAGCTATCAGGCCCAAACTCACCCCCACCCCCCTCAACTCTTGTATTTACCCAAAACCAAATTTTTTAAAAGCTCACAACTTTTGGGCCCTTTATAACGGTACTTGGGAGTTTGTTCCACTCACCCACAACTCTATTCCCAAAACCCAGTATTTTCCATACCCTTTTCCTTTAAATTTCTAAATTTTTTCCCAAACCCCTTAAAAAACCTTTTTGCTGGGGATCCTGTCTAGGCTAAAAATTTTTTTTTTTTTTTCAGCACACTATTTCACCCCCTTTTTTTATTCCTGTCTTCCATTTATACACCTCAATCTTTTCCCCCCTTATTCACGCCCTTTCTAGAGAGGGGCATTTTTCCGGGGGCCCTTTTTGTCTGTCCCCCTTTGGGAGGTTTTTGATACATGGGATCAATTTTGGTCATCCCCCTTTGTACTTTTTCCCAGAGAATTTATATCCTTTCCCTGTAATACGGTGCCCAAAACTGGGGGCAGCATAACCCAAAAATGAGGCCAAACCCAAAGGATGTATAGAGTTGAAGAAAACCGAGGACCCTTTAAATTTATGCTTCTTGATTTTTAACCCAAAAGGAAATTCTTTTTGCTTTTTGCGAACATTTATGAAACTTTTTTCCCTTGGGTTTTTCCCGATTACTGCAAACCCCAGAACTCCTAAATTTTTTCGCAATCCGAAAAATTAAGATCTCATTTTTTAGTTTATATGTGCAGGTTTTTTTCCCGGCCCAAAACCATTTAAATTTGCATTTTTTTCTATATTAAACGCATTTTCCCTTTTTTTCTCCCGACCACTGCATCAGTCTATTCAAATCTTCCTGGAGGGTTCGAATGTCCTCGTCAGAATAAATTTCGAGGGGCCCCTATTTTGGTGTCTTTCGGAAAACCCCGGGGGGTTTATCGCTTTTTATGCCCCATCTAGTCGTTTATGTAGTTTGTGAACCAGGGGCCCAACCCCCTGACCCCCTGGGGAACACCGTCGTGACGCTTTCCCCACTCTGTTTTTCCCCCCAAAATTTATGCAAACTCTCTGTGCCTATTTGTAAAACCTTTCCCTTTTCCGGGAAAAAAATTTCCCTCCTCCTTTTCCCCATTGCTTTAATTTCCTCAATAGTCTTTGATGGGGGAACCCTGTCAAAACCCTTTAAACCTGAAGTCCATAAACACAATTCATATTTATTCCCATGATCTCCCCCTCAAATACCTTAGTAAAAAAGTTAAAAAATTTTCGAAAAGGCGGGGAAACGCCCCTTGAAAAAACCTTGGAGATTTTTTGTTTAATTTATGCTTTTAAAAGGGTGGTCAACTGCCTCGGCAATTTTTGGATTCCAAAAATTTTTTCCCACTATGGAGGTTAGGCTTGGGGGTCTATATTCAAAGGGCAAGGACCTTCACCTGTTTGGGAAATAGGTATCACATTTCCCCATTTTCCCTCATCGGGCACCAGGGCCAGTTTGTAGTGATATGAAAAAAGGGGAAAAGATTCCCCAAAGGTTTGCAAAAGTTTCCTTTCTTTACATTTTTTGAACCCTTCCCATAAAATTTTTTTTTTTCCATCAGGGCCGGGGGATTTTTTAGGTTTTAATTTATCTATTTCCCAAAGGGACCATGTCACTTTGTAAACCCTAAAAAAGTGCAAAATTTTATTATGGGCCTGTTCTACAAAATTTTTATAAATTACGGAAAATTATCGCTGGTACCCTCCTGTGAAAAAAACTGAGGGGAAGTATGTTTTAAAATTCTACCATTTCCTTACATTGTCAGTGAGCTGCCCCAGGAACTTTTGAGGGGGCCCCTATCTTGCCCCTGATCTTACTTCTGAAATACCGGGAAAAAATTTCCTTTTTTGGGTTTAGTCTTCGTTCCTTGTAATTTTAAAATCATAATTTTTTTTGTTTTTCCCAAATTTCCCCTTTTTTATTTTCTTTTTTTTTAACTAAATTTTCAAATTTTTTTAAATTGCCCCCCCCTTTTTTGTTTTTGCCTATATTTTCCTCTCTTTTGACCAATCAGATTTTTTTAATCTATTGTTCTTTCCTTTAGGATCATTTTTGTTTGATCTGTTTTCCCTATTTGAAACATAATTTGCCCTGAGCAGCTAGAAACTTTTCCCTGGAAAGCTCATATCGGAAAAACCATCCCCCCTCCCCTGCCCCTTGGGTTAGGTCTTTCCATTTCGGGCCCACCAAAGTAATTTTTCACCCCTATGAAATAAAGCCAAGCGAAAGTCGGGGACGAAAATTTTTTGCCTTATTGGGGAATTCCATGATATATTAAAATGAGGATTTGTGATCATTTTCCCCCCAAGGGCCCCTTTTTAACCTCAAGATTATTAAGGGGGTTTTTCCCCTACTGGCAAAAACCCAAATTCAAGGGGGTTATTTCCCCTATTGGCTCTGTCAAAAACTGTTTTAAAAAAAAAATTTCCTGGATCGTATCAAAAAGTCACCTGACTCCTAAATTTCCTGAAAAATTGTCCATAAATCTGTCTTTGTTGAAATCTCCCATTAGACAAACATTTTGTATGTAGATCCCTTACGAATTTCGTCCCAAAAGAAGTTTACTGCACTCCCTTTTCAAGTTTTGGGGGCCCTGTAAATCACCCCCAAAAATTTTTTTTTCTGGGCCCTCGAGAAGCGAAAACCAAAAAACAGATTCAGTGGCTAAACGTTTTAAATTTAATTTATCTTTTTTCTAACACAACAATTTAAATTGCTCTGACATACATCGCTATTTTCCCACCCCCTTTTTCCTGTTTGACCCCTGTCAGTGTGGAAAAATTTTTATAGCCTTGATGTGACATTCAGGGGGCTTTCTCTATCTTTCAATTGAGCCGGTCCTGTTATAGCAATAATTTTTCTATGTTTCCTGCACTTGCAATTAATCTTAGCTCATCTATTTATTTCTTACACTTTCCCCTATTGTATAGTAAAACCTTAAGGGGGCTAGTCCCTTGCTGCCCTCCCGCTGTCCCCCTTTGTTTGCTGACCTGTTTTATTTTTCTTTTTTTATAAAATTCATGCTGAAAGCCCTTTTTTTTCATTAAAATGTTTTTCCAAAACCCCAAGTGTTGCAAAAACCCGCTTGTTTTCCCACACACACCCATACCTCTTCTTTTCCCTCAGTTTAAAAACTTAAAAGGGATTTTTTACCAATGGGCCTTCTCCCAAACGAGTCTGCCCAAATGCCCCACCACCCCCCCCAGAGAGATGTACCCCCCTCCCTTGCATACATATCATGTTTGCCCCTAAAAGTTATTCCAGTTGTCAATGAATGGGATTGCAAGTTGCTTGCAGTATCTGTCTAGCCAGCAATTTACACCAATTGCCCTAGACAACCATTCATTTCCTACTCCCCTTCTAGGCAAGATGCTACATATGATTGGGATCCCTCCTTAGACTTAATGAAATCTATAGCTGACCTGTACTTATCTAGCAGCTCTTCTCTCCTACCCTTCCCAATATCATTTCCACCAGCACTGGAAAAGATAATGGGCTTGTTCCCATTACCTGACATGATATTATCAGCCTGTTGACAAAAGTCCCCAACACCAAACTCCAGGGAAGCACACTCTATCTCTCATCTTCTTATTCCTATTACAAAAAGCACGTCAATAATCTTATAGGTTCAGCGTCAGGACGTCTGGAGAGCCATGGGTCCTGGCCTCTGGTCCGTCTGGAGAGCCATGGGTCATGCGTCTGTCCGTCTGATATCCTGGCGTCATGCTCTGGTCGTCTGGAGAGCATGGGTCAGCGTCTGGACGAGTCTGGAGAGCCATGGGTCATCTGCGTCTGGTCTTCTGTAGAGCCATGGGTCATGCTCTGGAGAGCCATGTTTCCTTGCTCTGGTCGTCTGGAGAGCCATGGTCAAGCTTCCTGGTCGTCTGAGAGTCATGGGTCATAGGCGTCTGGTCGTCTGGAGAGTCATGGGACATGCGTCTGGTCGTCCTGGGAGAGCCAAGGGTCATGGCGTCTGTGTCTGGAGAGCCGTGGGTTATGCGTCTGTACCGTCCTGGAGAACCATGGGTCAAGCGTCTGGTCGTCTGGAGAGCGAGGGGTCATACTGGGGGGCTTGTCCTGGGGACGGGCTGGAGTAGTGCGATGTGGGTGCATCCCGTCTGTCGGTCTGGAGAGCCATGGGTCATCGCGTCTGGTCGTCTGGAGAGCCATGGTCATGCGTCTGGACGTCTGGAAGCCAATGGGGTCATGCCGTCGGTCGTCTGGAGAGTCATGGGTCATGCTCCGGACGGTCTGGAGAGCCATGGTCATGCGTCTGGTCGACTGTCGTTCTCGAGAGCTATGGGCATGCGTCTGGTCGTCTGGAGAGCCATGGGTCATGCGTCTGGACGTCTGGAGAGTCCATGGGTCATGCGTCTGGTCGTCTGGAGAGCCATGGGTCATGCGTCTGGACCGTCTGGAGAGCAATGGTCATATGGCGTCCTGGTCTGACTGGTCGTCTGGAGAGCCATGGGTCATGCGTCTGGTCGTCTGGAGAGCCATGGGTCATGCGTCTGGTCGTCTGGAGAGCCATGGGTCATGCGTCTGGAGAGCCATGTGTCATGCGTCTGGTCGTCTGGAGAGCCATGGGTCATGCTTCTGGTCGTCTGGAGAGTCATGGGTCATGCGTCTGGTCGTCTGGAGAGTCATGGGTCATGCGTCTGGTCGTCTGGAGAGCCATGGGTCATGCGTCTGGTCGTCTGGAGAGCCGTGGGTTATGCGTCTGGACGTCTGGAGAACCATGGGTCATGCGTCTGGTCGTCTGGAGAGCGATGGGCATGCGTCCTGTGACGTCCGCCAGAGGCATGGGTCATGCGTCTGGTCGTCTGGAGAGCCATGGCTCATGCGTCTGGAGAGCCATGGGTCATGCGTCTGGACGTCTGGAGAGCCATGGGTCATGCGTCTGGTCGTCTGGAGAGCCATGGCTCATGCGTCTGGTCGTCTGGAGAGCCATGGGTCATGGCGTCTGGACGTCAGGGGAGGCCATGGTCATGCTCCTGGTCGTCTGAGGAGCCATGGCTCATGCGTCCTGGTCGTGCTGGAGAGCCATTGGGTCATGCCGTCTGGAACGTCTGAAGCCATGGTCATGGCGTCTGGGCGTCTGGAGATGAAAATTGATCTGTGCTGGTCGTCGGAGAGCATGGGTCATGCGTCTGGAGACGTCTGGAGAGGCCATGTGTCATGCCGTCTGGTCGTCTGTAGAGCCATGGGTCATCGCGTAGGTCGTCTGGAGAAGAGCACGGGTCATGGCGTATGGTCGTCTGGCGAGCCATGGGTCGGAGATGCAGTATGCGTCCCTGGAGAGCCAACGGGTCCATTGCGTATGGTCGTCCTGGAGAGAGCCACAGGGTCATGCGTATGGTCGTCGGAGAGCCACGGTGCATGCGTCTGGTCGTCAAGGAGAGCCAGGAGTCATGCGTCTGGACGTCTGGAGAGCCATGGGTCATGCGTCTGGTCGTCTGGTCGTCTGGAGAGCCATGGGTCATGCGTCTGGTCGTCTGGAGAGCCATGGGTCATGCGTCCGGTCGTCTGTTCGTCCTGAGAGCCATGGGTCATGCTCTTGTCGTCCTGGTCCGTCTGGAGAGGGCCATGGGTCATGCGTCTGGACGTCTGAGAAAAGCCATGGTCATGCACTGGGTCGACTTGGTCGTCTGGAGAGCCATGGGTCATGCCGTATGGGTCGTCTGGAGAAGCCACGGGTCCAATGCCGTCTGGTCGCTGGTGAGCCATGGGTCCATGCGTCGGTGTCTGGAGACCAAGGGTCATGCGTCCTGGTCGGTCTGGAGAGCCATGGGTCTGCGTCTGGTCGTCCTGGAGAGTCATGGGTCCCATGCGTCTGGACGACTGGAGAGCCAGGTGTCATGCGGGACTGGACGTCTGTAGAGCAGGGTCATCCGTCTGGTCGACGCTGGTCGTCTGAGAGCCAGGGTCCATGCGTCTGGACGTCTGGAGAGCCATGGGTCATGCGTCTGGTCGTCTGGAGAGCCATGGGTCATGCGTCTGGACGTCTGGAGAGCCATGGGTCATGCGTCTGGTCGACTGATCGTCTGGAGAACCATGGGTCATGCGTCTGGTCGTCTGGAGAGCCATGGGTCATGCGTCTGAACGTCTGGAGAGCCATGGGTCATGCGTCTGGTCGTCTGGAGAGCCATGGGTCATGCGTCTGGTCGTCTGGTCGTCTGGAGAGCCAAGGGTCATGCGTCTGGTCGTCTGGAGAGCCATGGGTCATGCGTCTGGTCGTCTGGTCGTCTGGAGAGCCATGGGTCATGCGTCTGGTCGTCTGGTCGTCTGGAGAGCCATGGGTCATGCGTCTGGCCGCCTGTCGTCCTGGAGCGCCATGGGTCATGCTCTGGCCGTCCTGGAGAGCCATGGGTCATGCGTCTGGACGTCTGGAGAGCCATGGGTCATGCGTCTGGTCGTCTGGAGAGCCATGGGTCATGCGTCTGGAGAGCCATGTGTCATGCGTCTGGTCGTCTGGAGAGCCATGGGTCATGCGTCTGGTCGTCTGGAGAGTCATGGGTCATGCGTCTGGTCGTCTGGAGAGTCATGGGTCATGCGTCTGGTCGTCTGGAGAGCCATGGGTCATGCGTCTGGTCGTCTGGAGAGCCGTGGGTTATGCGTCTGGACGTCTGGAGAACCATGGGTCATGCGTCTGGTCGTCTGGAGAGCGATGGGTCATGCGTCTGGTCGTCTGGAGAGCGATGGGTCATGCGTCTGGACGTCTGCAGAGTCATGGGTCATGCGTCTGGTCGTCTGGAGAGCCATGGCTCATGCGTCTGGAGAGCCATGGGTCATGCGTCTGGACGTCTGGAGAGCCATGGGACATGCTCTGGACTGTCTGGAGCCATGGCTCCATGCGTAGGGTCGTCTGGAGAGCCATGGGTCAAGCCTCTGGACGTCCTGGGAGCCATGGGTCATGCGTCTGGCGTCTGAGAGCATGCTCCAGGCGTCTGTCGTCTGGAGAGCCATGGGTCATGCGTCTGGACGTCTGGAGAGCCATGGGTCATGCGTCTGGTCGTCTGGAGAGAAATGGATCATGTGTCTGGTCGTCTGGAGAGCCATGGGTCATGCGTCTGGACGTCTGGAGAGCCATGTGTCATGCGTCTGGTCGTCTGGAGAGCCATGGGTCAAGCGTATGGTCGCTGGGAGCCAACGGGTCATGGCGTATGTCGTCTGTAGAGCCATGGGTCATGCGTATGGTCGTCTGGAGAGCCACGGGTCATGCGTATGGTCGTCTGGAGAGCCACGGGTCATGCGTATGGTCGTCTGGAGAGCCACGGGTCATGCGTCTGGTCGTCTGGAGAGCCATGGGTCATGCGTCTGGACGTCTGGAGAGCCATGGGTCATGCGTCTGGTCGTCTGGTCGTCTGGAGAGCCATGGTTCATGCGTCTGGTCGTCTGGAGAGCCATGGGTCATGCGTCTGGTCGTCTGGTCGTCTGGAGAGCCATGGGTCATGCGTCTTGTCGTCTGGTCGTCTGTAGAGCCATGGGTCATGCGTCGGGACGTCTGGAGAGCCATGGGTCATGCGTCTGGTCGACTGGTCGTCTGGAGAGCCATGGGTCATGCGTAATGGACGATCGGAGAAGCCACGGGTCATGCGTCTGGTCGTCTGGAGAGCCATGGTCATGCGTCTGACGTCTGGAGATGCCATGGGGTCCATGCGTCGTGTCGTACTGGTCGTCTGGAGAGCCATGGGTCATGCGTCTGGTCGTCTGGAGAGTCATGGGTCATGCGTCTGGACGTCTGGAGAGCCATGGGTCATGCGTCTGGTCGTCTGGAGAGCCATGGGTCATCCGTCTGGTCGTTCTGGTCTCTGAGAGCCATGGTCATGCGTCTGGACTCTGGAGAGCCAGGGTCATGCGTCTGGTGTCGCTGGAGAGTCGATGGGTCATGCGTCTGGACTCTGGAGAGCCATGGTCCAATGCGGGTTCCCATGATGGACTGGTCGTCGCGAAGCCATGGGTCATGCGTCTGGGTCGTCTGGAGAGCCCATGGGTCATGCGCGTACTGACGTCTGGAGAGCCATGGTCATGCGTCTGGTCCGTCTGGAGAGCCATGGGTCAATGCGTCTGGACGTCCTGGAGACCATGGGCATGCGGTCGGTCGTCTGGGAGAGCCATTGGGCATTGCGTCCTGGACGTCTGGAGAGCCAATGTGGTCACTGCGTCTGTCGTCTGGAGACGCCATGGTCAAGCTCGGCCTCGTCTGAGTACGTCTGAAGAGCCATGGTCATGCGTCTGGTCGTCATGGTCGCTGGAGAGCCATGGTCATGCGTCTGGTTCGTCTGGTCGCCCTGGAGAGCCATGGGCTCATGCGTCTGGTCGTCTCGAGAGCCCATGGCCCAGCGTCTAGTCGGGCCATGGTCCGTCTTGGAGACCAATGGGTCATTCGTCTGTCGTCCTGGTCGTCTGTGGTGAGCCATGGGTCACGTGCTCGCAGGGATTCGTCACACATCCACCGGCTGGAGAGCCATGGGTCATGTGCTCGCAGGGATTCTCTCACACATCCACCGGCTTTCATTGTACTCAGTGTGACATTTTTAACAGTCATAAAAGAACCTTTAATGAGCGCATTGCGATTGTTATTTTAGAGACTGGGAACGACAGTTAGAACTCAGCTTGAGGACTTTTTTTATACAGTACACTTATGTTATGTGGCTGTTTAGGCGACAGGAAGAATACTAAGAGGTGAAGATGACATATTAATGCAACGAGTCACACATTTTAGAAAGTTAATTATCTTAAGAGTAACTCTGAATACGAATCCTCTCAGACAACTTGTTGTCCCTGTCTTCAGTCTCCAAACTTTCCATTCTGCCCCAGAAGCCAGGAGAAATATATCAGTCTGCCCCAGAAGCCAGGAGAAATATATCAGTCTGCACCAGATCCCTGAGAAATATATCAGGTTCTACTTTTAGAATCAAGAAAAAAAGGGTAATATACATCTGGCCACTGAAGCCAGGAGTATGTGAGATGATCTGCCCCATCGAAGCCAGGTAAATAATATATCAGAGCTGAGCAAACCAAAGCCCAGGAGAAATATATCAGTCTGCCCCAGAAGCCAGGAGAAATATATCAGTCTGCACCAGAAGCCTGGAGAAATATATCAGTCTGCACCAGAAGCCTGGAGAAATATATCAGTCTGCTCCAGGAAGCCTGGAGAAAATATATCCGTCTACTTCAGAAGCACAGGAGAAATATATCATTCTGCAACCAAAAGCCAGGAGAAAATATCAGTCTGCAATACAAAGCCCTGGAGAAAAATATCATTCTCCCCAAAGCCAGGAGAAATATATCAGTCTGCACCAGAAGCCTGGAGAAATATATCAGTCTGCCCCAGAAGCCAGGAGAAATATATCAGTCTGCACCAGAAGCCAGGAGAAATATATCAGTCTGCACGAGAAGCCTGGAGAAATATATCAGTCTACTTCAGAAGCCAGGAGAAATATATCAGTCCTGTGCACGCAGAAGCCCAGGAGAAATATATCAGTCACTGCATCAGAAGCCCAGGAGAAATAATCAGTTGCCCCAGAAGCCATGAGAAATATATCATTCTGTCACCATGAAGAGCCTGGAGAAATATATCAGTCTGCCCCAGAAGCCTGGAGAAATATATCAGTCTGCACCACAAGCTTGGAGAAATATATCAGTCTGCCCCAGAAGCCAGGAGAAATATATCAGTCTGCACCAGAAGCCTGGAGAAATATATCATTCCTACTTCAGAAGTCATGAGATATATAATCAGTCTGCCCAAAAGCAAGGGAGAAGAATTTCAGTCTGCTTCAGAAGCCAGAGAAGATATTTCAGTCTGCTTTCAGAAGGCAGGAGAAATATTTCAGGTCTGCTTCATGAAGCCAGAAGAATATTTCAGTCTGCTTCAGAAGCCAGGAGAAATATTTCAGTCTGCTTCAGAGGCCAGGAGAAATATTTCAGTCTGCTTCAGAAGCCAGAAGAAATATTTCAGTCTGCTTCAGAAGCCAGGAGAAATATTTCAATCTGCTTCAGAGAAGGCCAGAGAAATATTTCCGTCTGCTTCAGAAGCCAAAGAAAGATTTCAGGTCCTGGCTTTCAGAAGCCAGGAGAAATATTTCATCTACTCAGAATCAGTTTTAATATCTTTATTATGGCAGCCCATACCCATCCTGTGGGTGTATCAAAAGATTACAGTAGGTACATAGATTGGTCCCAGGACAGGACTCCAAAGTTATAAAGCAGAACTAGTTACCAAGGTAATAACTCGAGTAGATCTGTCACAATCCATGTGCAAGTTACAGAGGTAATGAATCAGCCCCTCACTCCTATACATGTTACAGTCAGAACAAATTACAAAGTAATGAACCACTGTATACGTCCACACCCTGGTCCAATTGTAATGATTATAAATACAAATATTACGTGGGTCGTACACCCACACGAGCGCGCCGTGGCACACATCCACACACGAGGGCAACACACACCATACACATACACACACGGGGACAACTTTGAAGAAATAAAACAGGAGAAAAAAAATTGATGTGAAGCATCATGAAACAATAGGTGAGGGCGATATGACCCAGGTGACCAAATTTTCAGAGAATTGGGTTGGTTTCGAGTGGAAGGATACGGCCGTCCAATAATTTTCAAGAAAGAATCAGTTCGAACCGAGGATTCCTGCAAGAAGAAAGCAAGACTGAGGGACAAACAGGGGTACCGAGAGAGTAATATACCTCGACCTCGCGAACAGAACCAAAGACGAAAGGACTACAACTGAAAGAGAGTGGTACAGAGACGCAAGGAGGAACGAGAGGCAATGACGAAGAATGAGCAAGACCCAGACACAGGAGAAGGGCAAACACCTCCCCACAGAATATCTCCCACCAAAAGACTCCAACCACACATTCCAACGCAACTGAGCAACCTATACTACTACCCACTCCACTGGTTCCCTCTGCCACCAACCCCCATATCACAAACCTCACGCCCAACAGCTGTCCTTATGGCAATTCTGACCCACCCCATCATCACAAACCCCACCTACACCACAGCCCCATATAGGCCCCCACCGAGGCTCTCGCTCCCCCAACCCCAATATTCTTCCATGACCACAATGATAGAAAAGAAACTGAAAGTTTGGTACACAAACGCGGATGGAATAACGAATAAACATGAGGAGTGGAACGAAAGAATCAGTGAAAAATCCCCAGACATCATAGCAGTCACAGAAACAAAACTCGCTGAGACAATAACAGACACAATCTTCCCAATGGGATATCAGATCCTGAGGAAAGATAGAAGGAGTAGAGGGGGAGGAGGGGTTGCACTGCTCATAAAACACCAATGGGGATTTGAGGAAATGGAAGGCATGGACATGATTGGAGAAAGAGACTACATTGTAGGTACAATTCAGTCCAGAGAACATAAAGTAGTCATTGGAGTGATGTATAACCCACCACAGAACTGCAGGAGGCCAAGAGAGGAGTACGAAGAAAACAACAGGGTGATGGTGGACACACTGGCTGAGGTGGCAAGAAGAGCTCACTCGAGCAGAGCAAAGTTTACTGGTAATGGGCGATTTCAACCACAGGGAGATCGACTGGGAAAACCTGGAGACACATGGGGGTCCCGAAACATGGAGAGCCAAGATGATGGATGTGGTACTTGAAAACCTCATGCATCAACATATCAGGGACACAACCAGAGAGAGAGAGGGGGGAGGATGAGCCAGCAAGACTGGATCTTGTGTTCACCCTGAGCAGTTCAGACATTGAGGACATCACTTACGAGAGGCCCCTTGGAGCTACCGATCATGTGGTGCTGAGTTTTGATTATATAGTAGAGTTACAAGTGGAGAAGGTAACAGGAACTGAAGGGGTCAGGCCAAACTATAAAAGGGGGGACTACACAGGTATGAGAAACTTCCTGCAGGAGGTTCAGTGGGACAGAGAAATGGTAGGAAAATCAGTAAACGAGATGATGGAATATGTGGCAACAAAGTGCAAGGAGGCAGAGGAAAGTTTTGTTCCCAAGGGAAACAGAAATAATAGGAAGACCAAAACGAGTCCTTGGTTTACCCGAAGGTGTAGGGAGGCAAAAACTAAGTGCAACAAAGAATGGAAAAGGTACAGGAGGCATAGGACCCAGGAAAACAAGGAGATTAGTAGAAGAGCCAGAAACGAGTATGCACAGATAAGGAGGGAGGCCCAGCGACAGTATGAAAACGACATAGCATCGAAAGTCAATCTGACCCGAAACTGCTGTATAGCCACATTAGGAGGAAGACAACAGTCAAGGACCAGGTGATAAGGCTGAGGAAAGAAGGTGGAGAACTCACAAGAAACGATCAAGAGGTATGTGAGGAGCTCAACACGAGATTTAAGGAAGTATTTACAGTAGAGTCAGGAAGGACTCTGGGGGGACAGACCAGATGGGGGACACCAGCAAGGAATACACCAACAAGTGTTGGACGACATACATACAGATGAGGAGGAGGTGAAGAAACTGCTAAGGGACATCGATACCTCAAAGGCAATGGGACCGGACAACATCTCCCCATGGGTCCTTAGAGAGGGAGCAGATATGTTGTGCGTGCCACTTTACCACAATCTTCAAACGTCCCTGGAAACTGGGCAACTACCTGAGGTATGGAAGACGGCAAATGTAGTTCCATTTTTAAAAAGGAGACAGAAATGAGGCACTAAACTATAGACCTGTGCCATTGACGTGTATAGTATGCAAAATTATGGAGAAGATTATCAGGAGGAGAGTGGTGGAGCACCTGGAACGGAACAAGAGTATAAATGTCAACCAGCACGGATTCATGGAAGGCAAATCCTGTGTCCAAACCTTCTGGAGTTTTATGATAAAATAACAGAAGTAAGACACGAGAGAGAGGGGTGGGTTGATTGCATCTTCTTGGACTGCAAGAAGGCCTTTGACACAGTTCCTCACAAGAGATTAGTGCAGAAGCTAGAGCATAGGTGCATATAACAGGAAGGGCACTGCAATGGATCACAGAATACCTGACAGGGAGACAACAACGAGTCATGGTACGTAATGATGTATCACAGTGGGCACTGTGACGAGCGGGGTCCCACAGGGGTCGGTCCTAGGACCAGTGCTATTTTTGGTATACGTGAAACGACATGATGGAAGGGTTAGACTCAGAAGTGTCCCTGTTTGCAGATGATGTGAAGTTAATGAGGAGAATTAAATTGATGAGGACCAGGCAGGACTTCAAAGAGACCTGGACAGATGGACACCTGGTCCAGCAAATGGCTTCTCGAATTTAATCCTGCCAATGCAAAGTCATGAAGATAGGGGAAGGGCACAGAAGACCACAGACCGAGTATAGGCTAGGTGGCCAAAGACTGCAAACCTCACTCAAGGAGAAAGATCTTGGGGTGAGTATAACACCGGCATGTCTCCGGAAGCACACATCAACCAGATAACTGCTGCAGCATTATGGGCGCCTGGCCAAACCTGAGAACAGCATTCCGATACCTTAGTAAGGAATCGTTCAAGACACTGTACACCGTGTATGTCAGGCCCATACTGGAGTATGCAGCACCTGTTTGGAAACCCGCACTTGATAAAGCACGTCAAGAAACTAGAGAAAGTACAAAGGTTTGCGACAAGGTTAGTTCCAGAGCTAAGGGGAATGTCCTATGAAGAAGATTAAGGGAAATCGGCCCTGACGACACTGGAGGACAGGAGGGTCAGGGGAGACATGATAACGACATATAAAATACTGCGTGGAATAGACAAGGTGGACAAAGACAGGATGTTCCAGGGAGGGGACACAGAAACAAGAGGCCACAATTGGAAGTTGAAGACACAAATGAGTCAGAGATATTAGGAAGTATTTCTTCAGTCATAGAGTTGTAAGGCAGTGGAATAGCCTAGAAAATGACGTAGTGGAGGCAGGAACTATACACAGTTTTAAGACGAGGTTTGATAAAGCTCATGGAGCAGGGAGAGAGAGGGCCCAGTAGCAACCGGTGAAGAGGCGGGGCCAGGAGCTAAGACTCGACCCCTGCAACCACAAATAGGTGAGTACAAATAGGTGAGTACGCACAGACACATGCACATGAGCGTGCAAATATAGGCATACACACAAGGACGCGCGCGCATACACACACACACACAACGCGTGGGTCCGTGGGTGCAGACGTGGGCACACAAGGCTCCGAGAATCCTAGTGTTTTTAAGGGTGCAGTGACTGCTAACAGTAATCAGTGGTAGTGACATCGTCAGTGAGCAATAATACGAGTGATAGCTAAAGTTATTAGTTAGAATAAGTCGTGAGAAAGCCTGAAATTATCCATTATCCAAAATTATCCAAACGTTTTGGTCTACTAGGCAGCGGTAGGCCTGAAGCAGTGACGTCACGACAAGTTGTGTGCCATTATACATATAAAGTGAAGTGTATATAATGTGAAGTGTATAATATCATAAGTGAAAAGTGAAATCGCGTGAGGAACGAGGGATGTATGAGCACATGTGGTTATAATCATCACGGATGAAGGATCTCCAAAATAGGGATTTAGGCTACGTACGACTACGTCATCAGCATCTGGCAACTTGGCACGACGGTTGCCAGCGCAAGTATCACCTATATTGTGGTTTGCATGTCGCAGGCGTGGCTTGGCTTGGCCTTGCATCGCTGTTAGATACTGGTCACTCATTCCTGCAAGCTATTACAGTAGTTATTAGTAGTAAGAATACTTAGGAAGCTAGGAAGTCCTCTCTAAATGTGAACAAGGAATAGGATAATAACAGCAATAATTGATACTTAAATCCAGAAAGGACAATAAGCGAAGAGTGTAGAATTTCCAGGAAAGACAGAACAGAGAGGTATAACGGATCTACCCCCCCTAACCATCCCTCCCTAACACACACACACAAGGGCAGGACACTTATTGAAGCTTTAGACCCTAGTAGCAATTATCGCTTTTTATAACCCAGAATTACTGTATGTATTAACAGTATCTCCCTGCATACTCCCCCCCACACACACACACATACACACACAACACAACACACACACACACACACACACACACACACACACACACACACACACACACACACACACACACTGTAAGTACGTGCGGTCAAGCCCCAGGAGGTTGGGGGTCAGGTCACAAGAAGTTGTGGGCAGAAAAGACCACTGAGACTACACTACAACCCACAAGCCACCTACCTTTCAGTACATAAACCCACACATAATTCCACACAAGATTACACACACACACACACACACACACACACATATCCAGACTCACACACACACACACACCCACACATATCCAGACTCACACATACACTCCCCCCCCCTCACCACCAACAACTCACTTCTTCCCTGATCCCTCCCTCCCTCGTTCACCCTCCCCTCCCCCGTTCACCCAGACCCTCCCGACCCTCCCCACTCCTCTCCCACATAGCCACAGTTCCTCCACTACCTCCCCCCCACCACACTCTGACATACACACTACTAACCTAACATACAGAACTACATAGGTTTCCTACTCTGAGGCAATCAGGATAAAAACAAAAATGGGTTGTCAGAGAGCAACAAGAAAAACCAAGGGACAGGAGGAGGAAGCTGCAAGGAAGATGGGCAGCAGAGCTCATAAAAAGGGATCATGAATGGGAAAAGAAACTAGAAGAACTTAGCATGAGAATGGAAGAGAGGGATAGATATGGAAATCAGGAATGTGGGAGTGCATGTCAAAGCAGCAGAGGCTAGTATACAGAGTTTAGAAGAGGAACTGAAAAATCTGAAACAGCCTAAAGAACTAAAGAACATTTTGGGATTGACAACAGAGACTGCTACCTTAGCCACAAATAAGGGGACTGTAGGGAAAGAAGGGGCACAACTGCATGGGGAGGCTCTATCAGAGGAGACTGCAGTAAATGAAAGAGCTAAGCTTATGTGGAGGCCCTAACAGACAACAACAGAGCCCAAGGAAAGCCGAGAAGGGAAAATGACAGGCCACTGAGCCCAAGTACATTAGCCAGTGAAACTGAAGAAAGGAAAGCTGCAGTGCATGAAACCAAATTAAATGAGGGGATACACAGGGATAAGCAGTGGGGAGAATGAAAAGGGTGAGGTCAGTCTTCGTGTATGGGCTCCAGGAAGCTGAAGGGGAAACATATGAAGCAAAGAAAACAAGGGGAAAAAAAGCAATTGAAAGCATCATGAAAGCAATAGGAGAAGACGACATGACCCAGCTGGAAAATTTTCGGAGAATAGGGGGGTTTGTAAAAAAAAGAACTGGCCAGTGAAAGTGACCTTCAAGGCAGAAGCGACTCGGACCAGGATCCTGCAGGATGAAAGCACGATTAAGGGACATGCCGGCATACAGGAAGGTGTATCTCGACCGCGACAGATCACAAGAAGAAAGGCAGAAACTAGAGAGAGATGTTACAAAAGGCGAAAGGAGGAAAGAGAGGGGATGGAGAAGACAGACAGGAGATCCAGACCCAGGAAGAAGATCAAATACAGCCTCCCTCACAACTTCTATAGAAGCCTCCCAACCAGGTCAACCCCAGTGCAACCAAACACTCTAAATCAAAACACCCATGCCACATCCAATGCCCCCACCCACTACATTACAAACTCCACCCCTACAGCAACAACCCATAGTTCCTTACCAGGTCTCCCACTTCCCAACCCCAATATACCTCCCAGACCACAGTCTTAGAAAAGAAGTTGAAGGTGTGGTATACAAATGCAGATGGAATAACAAACAAGTATGAGGAGTGGCACGAAAGAATCAAAGAGACATCCCCAGACATAATAGCACTCACAGAAACAAAACTCCGCCAGAATAATAACAGATTCAATCTTTCCATCCGGTTACCAAATCCTCAGGAAAGACAGAGGGAGGAGAGGGGGAGAGGAGTTGCACTGCTCATTAAAAACAGTGGGATTTTGAGAAAATGGAAGGAATGGATGGCATGGGCGAAAGGGACTACTTAGTAGGAACAATCCAGTCTGAGGGACATAAGGTGATAATTGCAGTAATGTACAACCCACCACAGAACTGCAGGAGGCCAAGAGAAGAATATGATGAGAGCAACAGAGCAATGATCGACACACTAGCCGAGGTGGCCAGGAGAGCACACATGGGAGGAGCAAAGTTACTAGTTTATGGGTGATTTCAATCACAAGGAGATTGACTGGGAAAACCTGGAGCCCCATGGGGGTCCCGAAACATGGAGAGAGCCAAGATGATGGATGTGGTACTGGAAAACCTCATGCATCAACATGTTAAAGACACTACCAGAGAGAGAGGTAGAGGATGAACCAGCAAGACTGGACCTTGTATTCACCATGAGTAGTTCGGACATCGAGGGTATCATGTATGAAAGGCCTCTGGGAGCTAGTGATCATGTGGTTCTGTGCTTCGACTACATAGTTGAGCTCCAAGTGGAGAGGAGTACCAGGAATAGGCTGGGAAAAACCAAAACTACAAAAGGGGGAATTACTCAGGCATGAGGAACTTCCTTCAAGACATTCAGTGGGAGAGGGAACTGACAGGAAAACCAGTACAAGAAATGATGGACTATGTAGCAACAAAATGCAAGGAGGGCAGAGGAGAGGTTTGTTCCCAAGGGAAACAGAAATAATGGGAAGAACAGAACGAGTCCTTGGTTCACCCAAAGGTGTAGGGAGGCAAAAACTAGGTGTACTAGAGAATGGAAAAGGTACAGAAGACAGAGAAACTCAGGAAAATAAAGAAATCAGCCGAAGAGCCAGAAACGAATATGCACAGATAAGAAGGGAGGCTCAGAGACAATATGAAAATGACATAGCATCAAAAGTAAAGACTGACCCGAAGCTGTTGTACAGCCACATCAGGAGGAAAACACAACAGTCAAGGACCAGGCAATCAGACTGAGGAAGGGTGATGGGGAATTCACAAGAAACGACCAAGAGGTATGTCAGGAGCTCAACACAAGATTTAAAGAGGTATTTACAGTTGAACCCAGTAGGACTCCAGGAAATCAGAACAGGGGGGGCACCACCCGCAAGTGCTGGATGAGGTACATATAACCAAGGAGGAGGTGAAGAAGCTGCTATGCGAACTTGACACCTCAAAGGCGGTGGGACCAGACAACATCTCTCCATGGGTCCTTAAAGAGGGAGCAGAGATATTGTGTGAGCCATTAACAAAGATCTTCAACACATCACTTGAAACTGGGCACCTCCCTGAGGTATGGAAAATGGCAAATGTAGTCCCAATTTTTAAAAAGGGAGACAGACATGAGGCACTAAACTACAGACCTGTATCACTACGTGTATTAGTATGCAAGGTCATGGAGAAGATCATCAGGAGGAGAGTGGTGGAGCACCTGGAAAGAAACAAGTGTATAATTGACAACCAGCACGGTTTCAGGGAAGGAAAATCCTGTGTCACAAACCTACTAGAGTTTTTATGACAAGGTGACAGAAGTAAGACAGATGAGAGAGGGGTGGATCGACTGCATATTTTTGGACTGCAAGAAGGCCTTCGACACAGTTCCTCACAAGAGGTTACTGCAAAAGCTAGAGGATCAGGCACACATAACAGGAAAGGCACTGCAATGGATCAGAGAATACCTGTCAGGGAGGCAACAACGAGTCATGGTACGCGACGAGGTGTCAGAGTGGGCGCCTGTGACAGCGGGGTTCCACAGGGGTCAGTCCTAGGACTGTGCTGTTCTTGGTATATGTGAATGACATAACTGAAGGGATAGACTCAGAAGTGTCCTTGTTTGCAGATGATGCGAAGTTAATGAGAAGAATCAAATCGGATGAGGATCAGGCAGGACTACAAAGAGACCTGGACAGGCTACAGCCTGGTCAGCAACTGGCTCCTTGAATTTAACCCTGCCAAATGCAAAGTCATGAAGATTGGGGAAGGGCAAAGAAGACCGCAGACACAATATAGTTTAGATGGCCAAAGACTGCAAACCTCACTCAAGGAAAAAGACCTGGGGGTGAGTATAACACCGAGCATATCTCCTGAGGCGCACATCAATCAGATAACTGCTGCAGCATACGGGCGCCTGGCAAACCTATGGATAGCGTTCGATACCTCAGTAAGGATTCGTTTTAAGACTCTGTATACCATTTATGTCAGGCCCATACTGGAGTATGCAGCACCAGTTTGGAATCCACACCTAGTCAAGCACGTCAAGAAATTAGAGGAAGTGCAAAGGTTTGCAACAAGACTAGTCCCAGAGCTACGGGGATTGTCCTACGAAGAAAGGTTGAGGGAAATCGGCCTGACAACACTGGAGGACAGGAGGGTCAGGGGAGACATGATAACGACATATAAAATACTGAACGGAATAGACAAGGTGGACAAAAGACGGGATGTTCCAGAGAAGGGACACAGACACAAGAGGTCACAATTGGAAGTTGAAGACTCAGATGAATCAAAGGGATGTTAGGAAGTATTTCTTCAGTCATAGAGTAGTCAGGCCGTGGAATAGCCTAGAAAGTGACGTAGTGGAGGCGGGAACCATACATAGTTTTAAGGCGAGGTATGATAGAGCTCATGGGGCAGGGAGAGAGAGGACCTAGTAGCAATCAGCAAAGAGGCGGGCCCAGGAGCTGTGACTCGACCCCTGCAACCACAAATAGGTGAGTACAAATAGGTGAGTACACACACAGACACACACTCGTGGAGGAGTCACGCGGTTTGAGCTCGTGTTTTGGTGATAATTTCTGACTATGCCATAAGGAATAGAGTGTGGGATATAGGCGTGTGCATGCATAAGAGTGCATATAATCACTTAAGCCCCGAAAAAAGGAAATATAAGTGATCACAGAAAAGAAAAAAGGAAATATTGGCTGATTGTTTAGTGAGGGCCGTTGGAAGGGTGAACGGTTGTGTCAGGCCTAAATAGTGTTGCCATAATAACGCAGTGGGCTATTTTGAAGAATAAGTGCGACTCAAGACCAGGGAGATAAGAGATATGTATAGATGTGTCAGTAAATACAGTGAGTGAGTAAAAAATTGAAGAACTAGAGAATATAGTGCTACAGGAAGTTAGTGGAAAAAATTACCGAGAAGCATCAAACACCTTCAACTTCTGGGACACAGGACAGACCAGCAACGTTACTCCACTGCCAGCCGCAAGTAATATTCACCTAGTTTGAGTTGCATGGGGTCAATAGTACCTGTCTCTAGCTGGAATTGGGGGGTCACTCTCCTCGAGCTATCAGAATTAGAATAAGCAGCATTTACTGGCATTTAATAGAATTTAGAGGTAGCGGCATATAGGCGAAGCCTAGTGTATTAATTTTTGAACGTAATTTTAAACTCATAAGACAGTACAGTGGGAACCAAGAGATCGGGTACATATACAATACATATGTAGTACATACGTGGGAAATAAGGACTGTTTACATAAACATATGCACGCACACTTGGGGAGAACAGTACTGTTGTTAGGCACTTGAATAGCTGTAGCACACACACACACACACACACACACACACACACACACACACACACACACACACACACATAGACACACACACACACACACATATATAGACACACACATATACAGGATTTTACACCTTCCTGTGAAGTGACCCTATAACCCTTCCTTTCCCCCCCCCATCTCTCTCCCTCTCCTCTCTCTTCCTCTCTCTCTTCCTCTCTCTCTCCTCTCTCTCTCTCTCTCTCTCTCTCTCTCTCTCTCTCTCTCTCTCTCTCTTTCTCCCCCTTTCTCTCCCCGTTTCTCTCATCTCTCTCTCATCCTCTCTCTCATCCTCTCTCTCTTCCTCTCTCTTCCTTTCACTCTTTCTCTCTCTCTCCCTCTCTCTCTTCCTCTCTTACTCTCTCTTTTTACTCTTCTCTCTCTCTCTCTCTTCCCTTTTCACTCCCCCTCTCTCTTACCTTTTTCCCTCTCTCTCTCCCCCTTTTTCCCTTCTTTTCCCCTCCTAGGCTCCCCTTCTCTCTCTCCCTATCTCTCACTCTCTCCCCCTTTTTCTTTTTCTCTTTCTCTCTTTCATAAAAAAAAAATGGTTGGGACTCGCAGGAATCAGGGATCAGATGACAATGGTACTGGTAGGGAGGAATGGATGGAGGAACAGTGGAAAAGGATAGAGCAAGAATGGGAGAGAAAATTAGGAGAGCTTTCTGAAAAAATGGAGGAGAAAGAGCTCTCTGTGAAATGGGAAAAGAGGTTGGAGAAGGAGACGAAGAATTGGGAGTCACAAGTCGAAAACTGCAGTAGCCAGGGTTAAAGGTCCTAGAATTTGAGGTAAACAGGCTGAAGCAAGTCTCAGGGGTAGTGACCAGAGAAGACACACCATACGATGATGAGAGGCTGAACAGGAAGGAAGGAGATATGAATTTATGCTAAGGTCATATCAGCCTGCAAAGAAGGGCAGGGAGTGGAAGGGAAGAGCAGATGGGTGCAGATGGAGAGGGAGATAGGTCGAATGTTGAGGCACAACCATGCTACCAAGAGCCACTGGAAAAATCAAGGGAGGAAAATGACCACTTAAAGACAGGAACCAGAGTCACAGAGGAAGAGGCAATGGGAGGAGGAAAGGGCAAAATCAGTGATTATCCATGGGCTTCGGGAGAGAGAGGAAAGGACACACACTGAAAGACGGCAGGAAGAAAAGAAAGGAGATTGAGAAAATCATCACAGAAATAGGGGAGAAGAATGGATGAGATTGTAAATTTTCAGAGAATAGGGGGGTACTTGAAGGGGAGAAACCGACCAATCAAGCTGATTCTCAGGACAGAAACAGTGCGGAACAGGATCCTCCAAGAGAAACCACGGTTGAAAAGTTCGGAAGAATACAAGAAGGTGTTCCTAGACAGAGACAGAACACAGAGAGAAAGAAGCTGAGGGGAGAGGACAAAAAAGCGAAAGGAGCTAGGAAAGGAGACAAGGATGGAACCAGAGGTCAGTCAGAGCAGAACAGAGCAGCAAGGGCAAGCACACACACAACTATCCTCAGAACCCCACAACCTATCTACCATCCCAACACACAATACAATCCATACCCACAGCTTCCACCCAACCCCCAACTATGAATCCCACAGTAAGCTACCAGGTCTCCCACCCCCACAGGCCTCCCAAACCACAGTGTTAGAAAGGAAACTGAAGGTATGGTACACAAACGCTGATGGAATAACAAACAAGTGGGAGGAGTGGCACGAAAGAGTCAAAGAGGCATCACCAGACATCATAGCGATCACAGAAACCAAGCTTACAGGTATGATAACAGATGCCATCTTTCCAGCGGGATACCAGATCCTGGAAAAGACAGAAGGAACAGGGGGTGGTGGAGGAGTGGCATTGCTGATCAAACACCGATGTAATTTTGATGAGTTGGAGAGAGGAGACAGCGGAAGAAGAAAGTGATTACATAGCGGGAACGCTTCACTCTGGTGGTCCCAAGGTGATAATTGCAGTGATGTATAACCACCACAGAACAGCAGGAGGCCAAGGCAAGAGTATGACGAGAGCAATAGAGAGATGGTTGACACACTGGCTGCAGTGGCGAGAAGAGAGCTCATGCATGCAGGGCAAAGCTCCTGATCATGGGCGACTTTAACCACAAGGAGATCGAATGGGAGAACTTGGAGCCACATGGGGGCCAAGATACATGGAGGGCTAAGATGATGGAGGTGGTACTGGAAAACTTCATGTACCAACACGTAAGGGACACTACAAGAGAGAGAGGAGAGGATGAACCAGCAAGACTGGACTTAGTATTCACCTTGAGTAGTGCAGATATTGAGGACATCACATATGAAAGACCCCTTGGGCCAGCGATCATGTGGTTTTGAGCTTCGAATACACAGTAGTGCTACAAGTGGAGGGGGAAGCAGGAAGGCAAGGACAAATGAAACCAAACTACAGGAAAGGGGACTACACAGGAATGAGGAACTTCCTGAATGAGGTACAGTGGGACAGAGAACTGGCAGGGAAGCCAGTTAATGAGATGATGGAATATGTAGCAACAATGTGCAAGGAGGCTGAGGAGAGGTTTGTACCAAGGGTAACAGGAATAATGAAAAAGCCAGGATGAGCCCATGGTTCACCCAAAGATGCAAGGAGGCAAAAACCAAGTGTGCTAGGGAATGGAAGAAATATAGAAGGCAAAGGACCCAGGAGAATAAGGAGAAGCAGTCGTAGAGCCAAGAAACGAATATGCACAGATAAGAAGGGAGGCCCAACGTCAATATGAAAACGACATAGCAGCAAAAGCCAAATCTGACCCGAAGCTGTTATACAGCCACATCAGGAGGAAAACAACCGTTAAGGACCAGGTAATCAGGCTAAGGAAGGAAGGAGGAGAGGACAACAAGAAATGACCGTGAAGTATGTGAGGAACTCAACAAGAGATTCAAAGAAGTGTTCACAGAGGAGACAAAAGGGGCTCCAGAAAGACGGAGAGGTGGGGTACACCACCATGTGCTGGACACAGTACACACAACCGAGGAAGAAGTGAAGAGGCTTCTGAGTGAGCTAGATACCTCAAAGGCAATGGGGCCAAATAACATCTCTCCATGGGTCCTGAGAGAGGGAGCAGAGGCGCTATGTGTACCCCTAACAACAATATTCAATACATCTATCGAAACAGGGAGATTGCCTGAGGCATGGAAGACAGCAAATGTGGTCCCAATCTTTAAAAAAGGAGACAGACATGAAGCACTAAACTACAGACCAGTGTCACTGACATGTACAGCATGCAAAATCATGGAAAAGATTGTCAGGAGAAGAATGGTGGAACATCTAGAAAGGACATGATCTCATCACCAGCAGCCAACATGGTTTCAGAGATGGGAAATCCTGTGTCACAAACCTACTGGAGTTCTATGACATGGTGACAGCAGTAAGACAAGAGAGAGAGGGGTGGGTGGATTGCATTTTCTTGGACTGCAAGAAGCTTTTTGACACAGTACCACACAAGAGATTAGTGCAAAAACTGGAGGACCAAGCAGGGATAACAGGGAAGGCACTGCAATGGATCAGGGGAATACTTGTCAGGAAGACAGCAGCGAGTAATGGTACGTGGCGAGGTGTCAGAGTGGGCACCTGTGACCAGCGGGGTCCCACAGGGGTCAGTCCTAGGACCAGTGCTGTTTCTGGTATTTGTGAACGACATGACGGAAGGAATAAACTCCGAGGTGTCCCTGTTTGCAGATGACGTGAAGTTGATGAGAAGAGTTCATTCGATCGAAGACCAGGCAGAACTACAAAGGGATCTGGACAGGCTGCAGAAAAATGGTCCACCAACTGGCTCCTGGAGTTCAATCTCACCAAGTTCAAAGTCATGAGGATTGGGGAAGGGCAAAGAAGACCGCAGACGGAGTACAGTCTAAGGGGCCAGAGACTACAAACTCACTCAAGGAAAAAGATCTTGGGGTGAGTATAACACCAGGCACATCTCCTGAAGCGCACATCAACCAAATAACTGCCGCAGCATATGGGCGCCTGGCAAACCTCAGAACAGCATTCCGACATCTTAATAAGGAGTCGTTCAGGACCCTGTACACCGTGTACGTTAGGCCCATATTGAGTATGCGGCACCAGTTTGGAACCCACACCTAGCCAAGCATGTAAAGAAACTAGAGAAAGTGCAAAGGTTTGCAACAAGACTAGTCCCAGGGTTAAGAGGTATGTCCTATGAGGAGAGGTTAAGAGAAATCAACTGACGACACTGGAGGACGGGTGAGATAGGGGGGACATGATAACGATTTAAAAAATACTGAGAGGAATTGACAAGGTGGACAAAGACAGGATGTTCCAGAGACTGGAACAGCAACACGGGGACACAGTTGGAAGCTGAAGCACAGATGAATCAAGGGATGTTAGGAAGTATTTCTTCAGCCACAGAGTAGTCAGGAAGTGGAATAGTTTGGGAAGCGATGTAGTGGAGGCAGGATCCATACATACTTTAAGAAAGAGGTACGATATAGCTCATGGTTCAGGGAGAGTGACCTAGTAGCGACCAGTGAAGAGGCGGGGCCAGGAGCTTGGACTCGACCCCTGCAACCTCAACTAGGTGAGTACAACTAGGTGAGTAAAACACACACACACACACACACACACACACACACACACACACACACACACACACTTTGGTAATGCATTATTTACAGCTAGCAAAGTCAGGGTATTTCTCCAGAATGGTCTGTAATATACCACTGTGGATAAAATACTTCGCCATTTCTTGAACATTTCTGAGGGGAGTTGTCTCTAAATTCATTAATCTGATCACACTCCGTACATAATGAAAACAAGGTGTGACAATAGTCCATCTGGCAAAGTTTACATTTCGTTTGGGCTACATCTGGTGCTGGGGGATTTAACCTGCCATAGATACTTGTAACCCAGCCGGAGCCGGGCGTAGTGACATCCAAGAGTCTGCTTATTTTGGTTGGATGCACCATAGACATGTGGCTCCTCCTGCATGTTTGGAATGATGATAGAGGGGACTGACGGGTGTCAATCTCCCTAAGTCATAAAGTTCAATTGAAGTTCTTTTCGTATTATTCTCCTCAAACTGCTAACTGACAACCCAAAAATTGTAATCTACTCCCTCTTTAAAAGCATACAGCTTAGCCAATTTATCAGTTCCATCATGCATCTGAAGACCAATGTGAGATGGAATCCACAGCATGTGCACTCTGACTCCACTGTCCACAATCTTACCACACCTATGTCTGGCTTCTGACACAAGCATGCCAAAATTTTTATACTTAATGAGTTGAGAGCATTTATGGATGACAGAGAATCAGTTACAATTGAAGTGTCAATCTTAGATACATGGACCCCATTTGAGTGCAAGAGTGTGGCAAACAGTTCTGTTTGAAGGGTAGAGGCCCAGTTATTGATGCGTGCTCCAATTTCTTTATGAGAGCCATCACTCTGTTTTTGACAACGCAGCACTACCAGCTACACCAGTGGACTGGTGAACAGAACCATCAACGTAAATAATTTGTGAAAGAGTGTTCTGTGTGACTAAGAAGCCAGGAGAAAAAATTTCAGTCTGCTTCAGAAGCCAGGAGAAATATTTGTCTGCTTCAGAACCAGGAGAAATATTTCAGTCTGCTTCAGAAGCCAGGAGAAATATTTCAGTCTGCTTCAGAAGTCACTGCAAACATCTCATTCTACTTCAGAAGTAACGTGGAACAATTCAACTTATTGTTCAATGGCTGACTGGCACTGAATCAGTACTGTGAAAAATGGCATGAACACTGACTTAGTGAAGTGTAAAATGCCGTGAACACTGACTCAGTGCAGTGTAAAGCGACATGAACACTGACTCAGTACAGTGTAAAGTGACATGAACACTGACTCAGTGCAGTATAAAGTGACGTGAGCACTGACTTAGTGCAGTGTAAAGTGACGTGAACACTGACTCAGTACAGTGTAAAGTGACGTGAAAACTGACTCATTACAGTGTATAGTAACGTGAACACTGACTCATTACAGTGTAAAGTGACGTGAACACTGCCTCAGTGCAGTGTAAAGTGACGTGAACACTGACTCAATACAGTCTAAAGTGAAGTGAACACTGACTCAGTACAGTGTAAAGTGACGTGAACACTGATTCAGTACAGTGTAAAGTGACGTGAACACTGGTTCAGTGCAGTGTAAAGTGACGTGAACACTGACTCATTACAGTGTAAAGTGACGTGAACACTGACTCAGTGCAGTGTAAAGTGACGTGAGCACTGACTTAGTGCAGTGTAAAGTGACGCTGACTCAATGCAGTGTAAAATGACACTGACTCAGTACAGTGTAAAGTGACGCTGACTCAATGCAGTGTAAAATGACACTGACTCAGTGCAGTGTAAAATGACGTGAACACTGACTCAGTGCAGTGTAGGGTGACGTGAACACTGACTCAGTGCAGTGTAAAGCACTGACTCAGGGAAGTGTAAAGTGACGTGAACACTGACTTATTGCAGTGTAAAGTGACGTGAACACTGACTTAGTGCAGTGTAAAGTGACTTGAACACTGACTTAGTGCAGTGTAAAATGACGTGAACACTAACTTACTGCAGTGTAAAGTGATGTGAACACTGGCTTAGTGCAGTGTAAAGTGACATGAACACTGACTTAGTTCAGTGTAAAGTCACGTGAACACTGACTTAGTGCAGAGTAAAATTACGTGAACACTGACTCAGTGCAGTGTAAGGTGACGTGAACACTGACTTCTTGCAGTGTAAAGTGACGTGAACACTGACTTAGTGCAGTGTAAAGTGACGTGAACACTGACTTAGTGCAGTGAAAAGTGACATGAACACTAACTTAGTGCAGTGTAAGGTGAAATGAACACTGACTTAGTGCAGTGTAAAGTGACGTCAACACTGACTCAGTGCAGTGTAAAGTTACGTGAACGCTGACTCATTGCAGTGTAAAGTGACGTGAACGCTGACTCAGTGCAGTGTAAAGTGACGTGAACGCTGACTCAGTGCAGTGTAAAGTGACGGGAACACTGACTCAGTGCAGTGTAAAGTGACGTGAGCACTGACTCAGTGCAGTGTAAAGTGACGGGAGCACTGACTCAGTGCAGTGTAAAGTGACGTGAACACTGACTCGGTACAGTGTAAAGTGACGTGAACACTGACTTAGTGCAGTGTAAAGTGACGTGAACACTGATTCAGTGCAGTGTAAAGTGACGTGAACACTGACTTAGTTCAGTGTAAGGTGACGTGAACACTGAATCAGTGCAGTGTAAAGTGAAGTGAGCACTGACTTCTTGCAGTGTAAAGTGACGTGAACACTGACTTAGTGCAGTGTAAAGTGACGTGAACACTTAGTGCAGTGTAAGGTGACGTGAACATTGGGCCCGTTGTTATTTATAATATATATCAATGATCTTGATGAGGGAATTACTAGTGATATGAGCAAATTCGCCGATGACACAAAGATAGGTAGGATAATTGATTCAAACGTAGATGTTAGGGAACTTCAGGAGGATTTAAACAAACTCTATTCTTGGTCAGAAAAGTGGCAGATGCAGTTCAATGTAGATAAATGCAAGGTTCTGAAGCTTGGGAGTGCCCATAACCCTAGTACTTATAAATTAAATGATGTAGAACTTAGCCTACAGATTACGAAAAGGATTTGGGGGGTTATGGTGAGCAGCAACCTTAAAACCAAGACAGCAGTGCCTAAGCGTACGTAAAAAGGGCCCAAATAGATTACTGGGATTTATATAAAGGGAAGTGTAAGCAACAGAAGTCCAGAGGTAAATACTGCAGCTTTATACATCATTAGTAAGGCCTCACCTTGATTATGCAGCTCAGTTCTGGTCTCCGTATTACAAAATGGACATAAATTCGTTAGAAAACATTCAGCGTAGGATGACTAAATTAATACATAGCATCAGAAATCTTCCTTATGAAGAAAGATTGAAGACTCTTAAGTTACATTCACTTGTTAGACGAAGAATTTAGAGGAGACCTGATCGAAGTGTATAAGTGGAAGATAGGTATTAATAAAGGGGATATTAAAAAGGTCTTTAGGATGTCTCCAAGAGAGAACGCGCAGTAATGGATTTAAATTAGATAAGTTTAGATTTAGAAAGGACATCGGAAAGTATTGGTTTGGAAATAGGGTAGTTGATGAGTGGAACAGTCTACCTAGTTGGGTTATTGAGGCTGGGACTTTGGGTAGTTTCAAATCTAGGTTGGATAAGTACATGAGTGGGATGGGTTGGATTTGAGTGGGACTTTCACATCAGAGCTTATTTCTTGGGTGGCATTGAAAATTGGGTAGGGCAAATGTTTTGTTAGTGGGATGAATTGTAAAGGACCTGCCTAGTATGGGCCAGCAGGCCTCCTGCAGTGTTCCTCCTTTCTTATGTTCTTATGTTCTTATGTTCTTAGTGCAGTGTAAGGTGATGTGAACACTGATCTAGTGCAGTGTAAGGTGACATGAACACTGACTTAGTGCAGTGTAAAGTGACGTGAACACTGACTTAATGCAGTGTAAAGTGACGTGAACACTGACTTAGTTCAGTGTAAAGTCACGTGAACACTGACTTAGTGTAGTGAAAGGTGACGTGAACACTGACTTAGTGCAGTGTAAGGTGACATGAACACTGACTTAGTGCAGTGTAAAGTGATGTGAACACTGACTTAGTGCAGTGTAGAGTGATGTGAACACTGACTTAGTGCAGTGTAAGGTGACGTGAACACTGACTTAGTGCAGTGTAAAGTGATGTGAACACTGACTTAGTGCAGTGTAAGGTGACGTGAACACTGACTTAGTGCTTTGTAAGGTGACATGAACACTGACTTAGTGCAGTGTAAAGTGACGTGAACACTGACTTAATGCAGTGTAAAGTGATGTGAACACTGACTTAGTTCAGTGTAAAGTCACGTGAACACTGACTTAGTGTAGTGAAAGGTGACGTGAACACTGACTTAGTGCAGTGTATAGGTGGGCATGAACACTGAACTTAGTGCAGTGTAAAGTGATGTGAACACTGACTTAGTGCAGTGTAAAGTGATGTGAACACTGACTTAGTGCAGTGTAAGGTGACGTGAACACTGACTTAGTGCAGTGTAAAGTGATGTGAACACTGACTTAGTGCAGTGTAAGGTGACGTGAACACTGACTTAGTGCTTTGTAAGGTGACGTGAACACTGACTTAGTGCAGTGTAAAGTGATGTGAACACTGACTTAGTGCAGTGTAAAGGGACATGAACACTGACTTTGTGCAGTGTAAGGTCCACGTGAACATGACTTAGTGGCTCTGGTAAGGTGACATGAACACTGACTTGTGCAGTGTAAGGTAAGTGAACATGACTTAGTGCGTGTAAGGTGACATGAACCCTGAATTAGTGAGTGTTTAAGTGACGTCAACACTGACTCAGTGGCAGTGTTTGAAAGTCACGTGAACGCTGACTCAGTGCAGTGTTGTAAAGTGCGTGAAACGTGACTCTGTTTGCAGTGATAAAGTGACGTGAACACTGACTCAGTGCAGTGTAAAGTGACGTGAACGACTGACTCAGTTGCAGTGTAAAGTGTGACGTGAACACATGACTCAGTGCAGTGTAAGTGACGTGATACGCTGACTCAGATGCTGTGTAAAGTGACTGTTGAACACTGATCAGTGCAGTGTAAAGTGAACGTGATCGCTGACTAAGTTCAGTGTCAAAGAAAAAAAAAAAAAATGACGTGACCAGACTCGTGCGTGTAAAGTTGACGGGAACACTGACTCAGTGCAGTGTAAAGTGAGTGTACACTGATCGTACAGTGTAAAGTGACGTTAAACATGATTTCAGTGCCGTGTAAAGTGACGTGAACACTATTCAGTGCAGTTGTTAAAGGTGAGTGAATGAACATGACTCAGTGCAGTGTAAAGTGACGTGAACACGACTCGGTACAGTGTAAAGTGACGTAAACCTGATTCAGTCGCAGTGTAGTGACGTGAACACTTATTCAGTGCCGTGTAAGTGAGTGAACACTGACTTCAGTGCAGTGTAAAGTTGATCGTGAACATTATCAGTGCAGTGTAAATGTGACGTGACCACTGACTCAGGCAGTGTAAAGTGACGTGAACATTGACTCAGTGCAGTTGACGTGACGCTGACTCAGTGTTCCCACGAGAAGGAAAATAGGATAGGAGGTAAAAAATCGTTATCGTCATTATTGAGTCACACAGGAAGCAGGTCACAGCGTACTATACATGTCATCGGTCATATTTTTTTTTACCAACCCCCCCATGTCATAGGTCACTATACCATGTCATAGGGCCACTATTATGTAATAGGTCAACTATAATGTCTAGGTCACTATACATGTCATAGGTCATACACATGTCATAGGGGCACTTTACTTGTCACAGGTCACTTACATGTCATAGGTCACTATACATGTCACAGGTCACTATACATGTCATAGGTCACTATACATGTCACAGGTCACTATACATGTCATAGGTCACTATACATATCATAGGTCACTTTACATGTCACAGGTCACTATACATGTCATAGGTCACTATAACATGTCTAAGTCACTATACATGCATAGGTCATATCATGTAATAGTTCACTATAATGTCATAGGTCACTATACTGTAATTGAGTCACATTACATGTCACAGGACACGAATACATGTCATAGGTCACTATACATGTCATAGGTCACTATACATGCCATAGGTCACTATACATGTAATAGGTCACTATACATGTCATAGGTCACTATACAGGTCACAGGTCACTCTACATGTATAGGTACTATACAAGGTCACAGGTTTTCCGCTATACATGTCATAGGTCATTATTCATGTCATAGGTCACTACATATGACATAGGTCACTATACATGTAATAGGTCACTATACCATGTAATAGGTCAATATACATGTTCATAGGTCACTGTAATGTTAACAGGTCACTATACATGTCATAGGTCACTATACATGTCATAGGTCACTATACATGTCATAGGTCATTATTCATGTCATAGGTCACTACATATGACATAGGTCACTATACATGTAATAGGTCACTATACATGTAATAGGTCACTATACATGTCATAGGTCACTTTACATGTTACAGGTCACTATACATGTCATAGGTCACTATACATGTCATAGGTCACTATACATGTCACAGGTCACTATACATGTAATAGATCACTATACATGTCACAGGTCACTATACATGTAATTGGTCACTATACATGTCATAGGTCACTATACATGTCATAGGTTACTATACGTGTATTAGGTCACTATACATGCCATAGGTCACTATACATGTCATAGGTCACTATACATGTCATAGGTCACATACTTGCCATAAGTCACTCTAAATGTCGTTAGTGTTCACTATAATGCCATAGGTCACTATACCATGTCATAGGTCACTATACATGTCATAGGTCATTACATGCATAAGTCCCTCTACATGTCGTAGGTCACTATACATGCCATTAGGTCACTATACTGTAATAGGTCACTTACATGTCTAGGTCACTATACATGTCATAAGGTCACTGGACAGGTCACAGTCACTACATGTCATAGGGTCACTATAAATGTCATAGGTCACTATACATGTCATAGGACACTATACATGTCATAGGCCACTATACATGTCATATGTCACTATACATGTCATAGGTCACTATACATGCCACAGGTCACTATACATGTCATAGGTCACTACATATGACATAGGTCACTATACATGTAATAGGTCACTATACATGTAATAGGCCATTATTCATGTCACAGGTCACTATACATGTCACAGGTCACTATATATGTAATAGGTCACTATACATTTCATAGGTTACTATACATGTAATAGCTCACTTAACATGCCATAGGTCACTATACATGTCATAGGGCCCAATACAAGTCATAGGTCACTATACATGTCATATGTCACTATACATGCCATAGGTCACTATACATGTGATATGATCACTATACATGTCATAGGTCACTATACATGTCATAGGACACAATGCATGTCATAGGTCACTATACATGTCACAGGTCACTATACATGTCATAGGTCACTATACATGTCATAGTTCACTATACATGCCATAGGTCACTATAAATGTAATGGGTCACTATACATGTAATAGGTCACTATACATGCCATAGGTCACTATACACGTCATAGGTCACTATTCATATCATAGGTCACTATACATACCACAGGCCACTATACATGTAATAGGTCACTATACATGTCATAGGTCACTATACATACCATAGGTCACTATACATGTAAGAGGTCACTATACATGTCATACGTCACTATACATGTCATAGGTCACTATACATGTCATAGATCACTATACATGTCATTGGAGACAATACATGTCATTGGTCACTATACATGTCATAGGTCACTATACATGTAATAGGTCACTATACATGAAATCAGAGCCTCATAACTATACATGTAAGGTCAATATACATGTATTGGTCACGATTACATATACATAGTTCACTATATTTGTAATAGGTCCTATACATGTTCATAGGGTTAACTCTTAATGTAATAGGTCAATATGTTTAGAAAGACACGAAGCAAAACACTATAAAAATATTTATTAGAAAAAACGTTTCGGTCCTGGGACTTGATCACTTCTAACATCAGAGGTAGAAAGACATTAATATATATAGGCGGAGCGTGAGGTGTGTGACGCACGTGACCTGAGGAATGTCATAAGAACATAGGAATGGAGGACACTGTAGATGGCCTACTGGCCCATGCGAGGCAGGTCCTTATCAAACTTCCTATACCTATGATGAGGACGGGTAGACGGGATGAAATCATGGGACTCCTGTGTTGTTGGAGTCGGTGGATGCTTAAGGTATCCATGATGCCAATGTTTTTGAAATTTTGTTAGTTTCCAGCGTTTGCGTTCTAAAGTGTGGTGACGGTGATTAGTGAGCTTCTAGGCACCGTTCGGCGTTATGAGGTCTGGTTCGGTATGGAGAACGAGTTGTGCCTCATTCAGTTCTTCTATGCCCCCCGTGGAGTCTCTGTGGGAGGGAAACTAGGCGTACCTTTCAACGTCTCGGTTAGAGGCATGTCGTGCTCATTCAGGCGGACTGGGATCTTGCCTGTCTCGCCTATTATTTCTTGGGACAGAACCCACGGGGATAGTGTAGACGCCTGGCTGAGAAGTTAGAGGTGTGGGGCTGCGTTTTCGTAGGTGGGTTTAAGATAGATGATGGGTTTTTTATGGGGGAAACGTTGATGTTAATCATAGCAAGTGCCGGGAGTATTCGTGGCAACATCGCCACTTGGGAAGTACTATGATCTGTCTTATGGGGCTTATTCCAGGGCGGTTTGTGAGGATAGCTTGTGCCTTCAGTCTGCATTCTCGGGATGAAGAAAGTTGGGAACTGAAGACGTGTAAAGGCTTGTGTTATGTAAGTGCATTCTTTTCTAGAAAAACAAGGTGATGGAGATGCGAAGAGCTCTCAAGAGGAAGCCTAAATGAGGACTCCTCTCTTAGTGCGGTTGTCTTGGGTGATATAAAAAGTGTTTATGATCGTACCTTTTTGGTAGGTTTTCTATACACTATGAAGAGAAGGGAGTTCTTATACATTTTAGTCACACCCAAGACACCCGATATAAGGGAGGAAGTCCTCATAGGCTTCTTCTTGAAGGTTGTTTTGATAAGGACCTGCCTCGCATGGGCCAGTAGGCCTTCTACAGTGTTCCTCCATTCCTATGTTCTTATGACATTCCTCAGGTCACGTGCGTCACACCTCACTCTCCGCCTATATATATAATGTCTTTCTACCTCTGTATGTTAGAAGTGATCAAGGTCCCAGGACCGAAACGTTTTCTAATAAATATGTTTTTATAGTGTTTGCTTAAGTGTCTTTCTAAACCAACTTGTCGGTATTTATTACCAAGGTTTATACCAATAGGTCACTATATATGTAATAGGTCACTATACATGTAATAGGTCACTATACATGTAATAGGTCACTATACATGTCATAGGCCACTATACATGTAATAGGTCACTATACATGTCATAGGCCACTATACATGTAATAGGTCACTATACATATCACAGGTCACTATATATGTAATAGGTCACTATACATAGCATAGGTTATATACAATGTATAGGTCACTATAATGTCATAGGTCCGGACATATCTTAGGACACTTTACATGTCATTGGTCACTATACCATGCCATAGGTCATATACATGTAATAGGAGTCACTTATACATATATAGATCACTATACATGCCATAGGTCACTATGCATGTAATAGGTCACTATACATGTCATAGGTCACTATACATGTCATAGGACACAATACATGTCATAGGTCACTATAAGGTAATAGGTCTAGATGACAGTAATAGGTCACTATACAGTCATAGGTCACAATACATGTCATATGTCACACTGAGATACATGTCGTAGATGTAGTAGGTCACACTGAGATACATGTCACAGGTCCCCCTGTCATACCTGTCATCTGTCACCCTGTGATACATGTCATAGGTCACCTTGTAATACATGTCATAGGTCCCTCTGTGGTACATGTCATAGGTCACCTTGTGATACATGTCATAGGTCACCCTGTGATACATGTCATAGGTCACCCTGTGATACATGGCATAGGTCACCTGTGATAATGTCATAGGTCACGCTGTGATACTTGTCAATAGGTGCACCTTTGATAACATGTATAGGTCACGCAGTGGTAAGGTAATTAGGTCACCCTCGGTTACATGTCATAGGTCACATTGGATACATTGGCATAGGTCACGCTGTGATTACATGTATTAGGTCACGCTGTTATACATGCCCAAATAGGTCACATTGTGATACATGTCTTAGGTCACGCTGTGATACTGTATAAGTCCGTGTGATACAGTGTCATAGGTTACCTTGGGATACTGTCATAGGTGACCTTGTGACTGCATGTTCATAGTTTACTTGTGATCAATGTCATAGGTCACGCTGGATAATGCCATAGGTCACGCTGGGATACTGTCATGGTCACGTGTGATAGATGTCTTTGGTCACTCTGTGATACATGACATATGTAACCTTGTGATACTGTCATAGGTCATGCGTGTCATGTCATAGGTCACACTCAGGTACATGTTTGAAGGTCACATGTGATGACATGTAAAGGTTCCTTGTGATACATGTCATAGGTCACCTTGTGATACATGTCATAGGTCACGCTGTGATACATGTCATAGGTCACGCTGTGATACATGCCATAGGTCACCTTGTGATACATGTCATAGGTCACGCTGTGATACATGTCATAGGTCACGCTGTGATACATGCCATATGTCACATTGTTATACATGTCATAGGTCACGCTGTGATACATGTCATAGGTCCGCTGTGATTATGTTCATAGGTCACCTCAGGTACATGTTTAAAGGCACCATGTTGATACATGTCATAGGTTACCTTGTGATACATGTCATAGGTCACACTGTGATACATGTCATAGGTCACCCTCAGGTACATGTTTAAGGTCACCATGTGATACATGTCATAGGTTACCTTGTGATACATGTCATAGGTTACCTTGTGATACATGTCATAGGTGACCCTGTGATGCATGTCATAGGTTACCATTATTTGTCTCAGTGCTGGTGGAAATGATGTTGGGAAGGGTAGGAGAGAAGAGCTGCTAGGTAAGTACAGGTCAGCTATAGATTTCATTAAGTCTAAGGGAGGGGTCCCAATCATATGTAGCATCTTGCCTAGAAGGGAAGTAGGAAATGAATGGTTGTCTAGGGCAATTGGTGTAAATTGCTGTCTAGACAGATACTGCAAGGAACTTGCAATCCCATTCATTGACAACTGGAACAACTTTTATGGCAAACATGATATGAATGCAAGGGATGGGGTACATATCTCTGGGGCGGGGGTGGTTTTGGTAGCACTTGCAAATCAATTGAGAGGCATGGTGAATTCCTATGATATTAAACGGATAGAAGATAGAGGTATGGGTGTGTGTGGGAAACAAGCAGGTTGTGCAACACTAGGTTGGAATCAGTAAATGTATAACAATAATTCAGCTTGAAGTTATAAAATAAAAGACAATAGATCAGGTCAGCAAAACAAGGGGGACAGCAGAGAAGACAGCAAGGGACTAGCCTCCTTAAGTGTTTACTCTTCTAATAGCAGGAGTGTAAGAAATAGATGAGGAGCTAAGAATTAATTGCAATTGCAGGAAAAATAGATATGACACAATAGCATTTGCTTATTAACAGAGAATGGTCAATCTGAATGATAGATGCCCTTGGAATGTCACATACAGGCTATTAGCAATTATTCACATTACAGGGTTCAACAGGGAAGGGTGGTGGAAGTAGCGATGTATCGTCAGAGACAATTTAATTGTTGTGTTTAGGACAAAGGGGAATTTTTTTTTATTAAAAGTAGATAGCGTCAGAATGAAATCTGTTTGGTTACAGCTTCCTCGAGGCCCCGAGGTAAAAACTAATTTTGGGTGTGATTCACAAGGGCCCCAAATCTTGAAAGGGAGGGCAGTAAAACTTCTATGGGGACGAAATTCGTAAGGCATCTACATACGAAAATGTTGTGCTATATGGGGATTTAACTATAGACAGATCGATGGAGCAATTTGACCAGAAATTTAGAGTCAGGTGACTATTCTTGATTACGATCCTGGATTGTTTTTTAAAAGTTTTGTGACAGGAGACAACTAGAGGAAATAACTCTTGATTGTTTCTTGCCAGTAGGGAAACACTAATTAATAATCTTGAGGTTTAAGGATGAGCTTGGGAAAGTGTCACAAATCATCGTTTTATATATCATGGAATTCCCTAATAATGGAAATCAAGCCTACGTCCCTGACTTTCGCCCACTTGGTGATTTCATAGGACTGAAAAATGACCTTTATGTGGGCTGAAACTGTAATGACTGACTAAGGGTCAGGTAGGTGGTGATGGTTGCCGATATGATGCTTTCCAGGGATAGTTCTAGCCTGCTAAGTCACATTATGTTCCAACTAGGGAAATCAGATAACAAAAATGATCCTAAATGGATGAAAATTGTTTAATATATCTGATTGGTCAAATGAGAGGCATATAGGCAAATCAAAAGAGGAGGAGGGGCGCAATTAAGATCGATTATTTCAGTTAAGAGAGAAATAAAAAGGGAATTAGAAAAGCAAAAAGTTATTATGAGGTTTAAAATAACGTTACATGAGAATCGAAGACTACACCAAAAGGATTCTTTCAGGGATCAGAAGGTAAGATCAGGGACAAGATAGGCCCACTCAAAAGTTCCGCGAGGTAGCTCACTGAAAAGTAGATAGGAACTGTGTTAGAATTTTTAACACAACTATCCTCTCAGTTTTTACCAGGAGGTACCAGCGATATTCCAGTAATTATAAATTATGTAGAAAGGACGATAATAAACTGTGCAACTATTAGGGTCACAAGTGACATGTCCTTAGGCAAATTGGATAAACTTAAAACCTAACAAATCACCAGGCCTGATGAATGTTGAAGGGGTTTAAGGAATGTAAAGGGAGCTTAGCACACTTTGGCTAATCTTTTCTACATATCACTACAAATGGCATGGTGCCCAGTTGAGTGGAAATTGGGAAATGGATACCTTATTGTCAAAGAGGTGACAGGTCCTTTGCTTCGAACTATAGACCAATAAGCTAACATCCATGGGGGAAAATTTATGGAATCAATAATTGCCGAGGCAGTTCGTTAGCCCCAACCCTTGAAAAGCATAAATTAATCAACGAAATCTCAGAGCATGGTTCTACAAAAGGGGCGTTCCTGCCTTACGAATTTTTAACTGTTTTCACTAGGTATTTGAGGAGGTAGCTATGGTACATGAAATGATATTGTGTATGTGGATTCAGTTAGGCTTTTGGACAGAGTCACACATCAGAGACTTATTGAGGAAAATTAAGGCCATGGAATAATAGGAGGAGAATTTTTTCCTGGATAGAGGCATGGTTTGACAAAATAGGCAGCAGAGAGTTTGCATAATTGGGGAGAAATCAGAGTGGGAACGTCACGAGCGGTGTTCCACAGGGTATTGTTGGGCCTCCCTGCTTGTCACAATCTACATAAACGACATAGATGAGGGCATTAAACAGGACATCGGCAAGTTTTGCCGATGACACCAAAATAGGCCGTCGATTATTCTGACAGGAGGACATTCGAGAACTCCAGGAAGATTTGAATAGACTGATGCATTGGTCGGAGAAGTGGAGATGTACCGTTTAATATCGAAAAGATGCAAAGTTCTAAATGTTGGACAGGACATTAACCATGCACATATAAACTAAATAAATGTAGATCTTAATATTTACGGATTGCGAAAATGATTTAGGAGTTCGGGTTAGCGTAATCTGAAACCAAGACAACAGTGCATAAGTGTTCGCAATAAAGCTAATTGAATCTTGGTTCTGTTACAAAAAACGCGTTTCTAAAAAGCTTAGGAGATCTCCAGTGAATACTTGAAAGGACTGCCTTCTAGCATCCAGCCTGTTACTGGGTTTTCGTAACAAGTAGTCAGTATCCCTTGTCCAATTACCATTAAAAATTCAGTATTATTCAATAGTGCTTCAGGATTACACGGGTAGGCTACTATAGAGAAATTAAATTTATAAATTTATTACGTCTAGAGGTATATCAAATTTAAAATTAATTAAATTAATCACAGTAATCAAATAATTTCACTTTCTCGAGTTTCAATATTATTGTGCTGAAAGCACATATCACATTTATAATTCTTAGTACCGTCTGGTTACATTAACATTTAATAGATATTACAATATGTACAAGTAAGTTTGTGTATGCCTTGTAAGTTGCTCTAAGTAGTTACTATGTCTCACGATCGACTAGACCCTTTAAACATGTGACTTGCAAAGTCTCGATAAATAATCTTCTTGACCGGACTGGCAACCAGAACAGTTGTTTTGAACAACGAAAAGAATGCTAAAGCCCATAGCAATACAACAAGCGACTGCGACACAGAATCAGGAACAAGGAGATAATATATGGGACACATAAGTAGGGACATCTGCAGATTCTCCACAAAAGTTACAAAAAACTCCATACTACTGAATCTAAGTTCAGCAGAAAATCCCCGACTGTGATAATACACGGGAAACCATTTACAAATTAGGTCATAGCTATAGCTAAGGCCCTGAGATACTCAGAGTGTTTTATGAGACACACAACCTCAGTACAACGTCGAAAATCACTAAGTCTATATAATGATCTGTGAACAGAGTTCTACAGAACTAACAAGAATAATGAGACAGACAATCTGTCCAACCACCAAGCGAGTCTACAACAGACTGAATACTTCACGAGAGGTGAGGACACCCCCCCTCGATCACGTGATAGCCCCATGGACAGCACAGCTCAAAAGCCGGCAGTATAACGAGCGACAAGCGATAATTACAGTAGTTTGACAATCAAGACTTGAACTGAGCACATTATGTACATCTTAACAACATAAGCTACGTCAAATAACAATATAAGGCAATACATTTGCGATTTAGCTATTATCACAAATATAAGCAATATAAAATTATATGAAAAGGTAATATACATTATATATATACATAATAATCATTGTAACCCATTCAGGGGTTGCAACACCCCCCCCAACACGACAGACGGTCGCACTAGGAGTTGCATTAATGTCTTTCACATTATTTCTGATTACTCATATCAATACAATTTAATATAAATATTAATCAGTCTCTCTTGTGCCAAGCACCTCTACAATTTCACAGCGTCCGTCACTAGGATATGCCCCTAGTACTAGGGCAGTACACAGTATCATATCTCTGCATACTCGTGGTTATGTACATCAGTGTAGAGACAGGATAGCGCTGACAAGGAGGGCACGTTGAGGCTCGATCATAGTAGAGGAGACTGCATTCCACTCTTAAGTAGTGGTGGTGGAATGCGAGGCAGTATGAACATCTGAGTATAAAACAGCTTATGGTGTGTAGTGAGGGGGGGGTCTGCGACAGGACAGTGTTGCATCACGCAGTACATCACCCGCACCACACTACCCACTCAACACTCAGCTTGTCTCCTCCTCACACAACAATACTGAGAATACATAAATATAATAATTAGACATGACATGAGTATATATAGTTAATATGGGCTGGAGGGATTAAGTTACTTTACTGAATTTGACATAGCAAGTAACAAAAGGTATTTGGGCATAAAATTACGTAAATTTTAAATGGGGAAGTGCCCAAATACTCGTCAAAATGTTCAAAGAACACCACAAGAGCTAGAGCATAATTTTTCTGGTGTCGTTTGAGCTTAGATGAATAGTAACATATAGGATGGAGAATATCAGTGGATGTTGACTGTTGGAGCAGCGCAACACCCACTGCATAACAACTCGCATCTATATGTAAAAAGATGGAAAGATTGAAATTAGGACAACACTGGAGCAGAGGAAAGCAGATGCTTCAACCTTTTGAACGAGTCTGAACAATGTCTAGTCCAGATGAACTGAACTTTGCTACTAGAGCTCATAGTGAGAGGTGTAGGTGGAGGTGTGTGTGCTGGCTTGCCTGTCACTTGACACACGTGGCAACGTCGCACATGATCAGCTACTGTTTCCTTCATCTTTGGCCAAGTAAAATGTTTTGCCAGTTTACCGAGTGTCTTCTTGACACCCAAATGTCCTCCTATGGGACTCTTGTGAGCAAAATCAATGGCTTGTTCACGAAATGTAACTGGTAACACTACGAAATGCTTGACTGTGGTGGAAACACTATCAGCTGACAACTTACATGTATTTTTCTCCATCAGTACACCATTACTATAATAGTAACAATTATCGAGATCCTTTGCTTCACTCTCAGTAACTGCTATATCTCTCAGTCTTTCCAGTGACTGATCAACAAACTGATCCTTGATTAAATCATCATGAGTTAGAAATTTAACGTCAGTTGTGTCCTGACTAGGTTGATGACCAGGGGGAGTCAGTGTTAATGACCCTGGGCGCAGAGCATCACTAAACAACATATTCAACCCCAAATCATTGTCATCCACTAACTCAACAGGAGACAAGGATGGTTGTTGTATCTTTGACATAGCTCTAGTAATTGTGCTGAGAGGAAATAAAATAGGTTTCTCTCTACAAGCTTCAATGGCATAATTATCATCAGTGTTATTATCAATCACAAGTGGTTCTTTACATATACCAGCATGAAGGATATCGTTCCCTATCAACAAGTCCACTGACCTGATGGGAAATACACCACTGGATATACCCACTGAAATATAACCAGTATAATAGCTTGTTTCAATATAAACTTTGTGCAGAGGCACTTTTATAACAGCCCCTCCAAGGCTTCTAACAATACATCTATCTTGCAATAGGTATCGTCAGTTATGGGCAGTACATCTTCTCTTAATAACGTGAGATAACTGCCAGTGTCTCTGAAAGAAATTATCTCAGTTAGATGTGATTCGTCAAATCCTACTTTATCTCTCGAAAAGTAAGGACTCATCGCTGAACGAATCTTTTCGTCAGATACACTTTCTGACGCTAGTCATCTATCCTGAGTAACATTATCTAAAACAGTAGGATCAGAGGAATTGCTAGGATTTTGGTGCCTTTGTTGCTCGGAAGATGATACGACTTGAGTGGGGGCGCCAGCCGCACGGCTGTATCTCGTATCTCTTTCTAACTTATAGCAATACTCTCTAGCATGTCCTTTTCTGTTACAATAGGTACATTTAACTTTCTTCTCGATATCAGATTTCTGTCTAGCCAAAGAGACAGATTCAGGATTGTGAGTTTTCCTGGTAAAGGTACGAGAAGTTACAGTAGCAGGTACATCAGGCCGACAATGAGCAGCTGATTTAGGTTGCCAACTTCTAGGACAATCTTTAGTCACCTTGTTTCTTTGTTTTTTAGTACGTACAAGTTTGTGAGAAATCTCGTAATTGTCTGCTAATGCTGCAGTTTCCAGAATATCTGAGGTAGTATGATCGATCAGATATTCTTGTATGTCAGCAGGCATACAGTTGTTAAACTCTTCGTGTAGTAACAACTGAACAAGGCTGTTGTAGTTGTTACATTTAGCAGCTCTACACCACCTCTCAAATGCAACTTTTTTCTCATGAGCAAACTCTACACAAGTTTGATCTTGTCGTCGTTGTAACGTACGAAATGCTCTTTGATAACTTACAGGTAACAAGTTATATGTCTCTAGAATAGTTTGCTTGACAGCATCATAACTAATGTACTTGGTAAATGGCAAAGCTGCAGTACAGGTTTGAGCTCTTCCTGTCAACGCAGTATGCAACAAGGTTGCCCAGTGCTTACGTGGCCAGTTCATAGCACGTGCCTGGTTCTCAAACACATCAAAATAGGTGTCTAAGTCACTTTCAAAAAACTTAGGAACCATAGAGGCAGCTTTCTGCACATTAAATGTGTCCTGTGATCTATTAGTCTGTTGTCTTCCCAAACGAACATTTTCTCTTTGGAAATCTTCTTCGTTCAATCTCCTCTGTGCCTCTATTTGTGGAGTCTGCAACATAATGAGGCGTTCAAACCTCTCAAACTGTTCCTGAGAGATAGGACCAGTAGGTAATGGAGGAGTAGGGAAATTAACATGTCTTTCTGGACTGTCCTTAGGTCGGACACCTCGTCCAGCCGTCTCTAGAGTGTCTAGATCTGGTCGAGGAAAAGTAGATACAGGTGTAGCATACACAGTACTAGCGTGAGGCTTAGTCATACCAGCTATACTCTGTACTAATGTGTCAGTGAAGGAAGGAGCGAGCGAGAACTGATCTACACTAGGCTCAGACACTAGGCTCACTTCTGCCTTAGTTGCTCTTTCTTCAACTTCAAATAGAGTCATACTTCCTAATTGTGACACTAGGCTTTCTGAATCTGAATCATAATCAGACATCTCTGTATGAGCAGGAAACAATATATCTTTAATTAATGCTCTGACAGTTTCAGCTGTGTAATTCCTGTTATACGTCACACCGAGATACTTGGCTACTCGCCAACACGTCTGAAGTTTTAATGTACTTAACTCAGACAAAGTCAGAGTATCAATTAACTGTTTCACTTTGGCATACATCACAAAAATAATTGTACTACGAGAGAGTGATTATGGGAAACTATAATCCTAATAGGAATTTTAGTGTTGGTTGTCTTAGAGCTAGAGCTCATCAACAGTATTTCCATCTCCTTGGATCAAGAGACTCAGTCAGGTACATACATCCACCTGGTATGTTGTACAAGACTAAACTCAAAGTCTTCAGATTAGGAAAGTACTCAAAGTGTTTGATCATAGAGTTACTAGTATGTCAAACTGGACAATTTCTCCAACACCTTGGATCAAGAGCCTCCCGGACAGGCCCCCATTTGTTACAAAAAACGCGATTCTAAAAGCTTAGAGATCTCCAGTGAATACTAGAAAGGACTGCCCTTCTAGCATCCAGCCTGTTACTGGGTTTTCGTAACAAGTAGTCAGTATCCTTGTCCAATTACCCATTAAAATTCAGTATTATTCAATAGTGCTTCAGGATTACAACTGGTAGGCTACTAACTAGAGAAATTAAAATTTAATAAATTTATTAAGTCTAGAGGTATATTATCAAATTAAATTAAATTAAATTAATCACAGTAATCAAAATAATATCACTTCTCTCGAGTTCAATATTATTGTGCTGAAAGCACATATCACATTTATAATTCTTAAGTACCGTCTGGTACATTAACATTTAATAAGATATTACAAATATGTACAAGTAAGTTTGTGTATGCGTGTAAGTGCTCTAAGTAGTTCACTATGTCTTACGACTCGACTAGACTTAAACAAGTGACTGACAAAGTCCTCACATAAATAACTTCTTGACCAACTGGCAACCAGAACAGTCTGCTTGAACAACGAAAAGAATGCTAAAGCCCAATAGCAATACAACAAGCGACTGCGACACAGAATCAGGAACAAGGAGATAATATAATGACACTAAGTAGGGACCATCTGCAGATCCTCCACAAAAGTTACAAAACTCCCATACTACTGAATCTAAGTTCAGCAGAAAATCCCCGACTGTGATAATACACAGAAACCAGTACAAATTAGGTCATAAGCTATAGCTAAGGACCTGAGATACTCAGAGTGTCTATGAGACACACAACCTCAGTACAACGTCGAAAATCACTAAGTCTATATAATGATCTGTGAACAGAGTTCTACAGAACTAACAAGAATAATGAGACAGACAATCTGTCCAACACCAAGCGAGTCTACAGCAGACTGAATACTTCACGAGAGGTGAGGACACCCCCCCCCTCGATCACGTGATAGCCCCGTGGACAGCACAGCTCAGAAGCCGGCAGTATAACGAGCGACAAGCGATAATTACAGTAGTTTGACAATCAAGACTTGAACTGAGCACATTATGTACATCTTAACAACATAAGCTACGTCAAATAACAATATAAGGCAATACATTTGCGATTTAGCTATTATCGCAAATATAAGCAATATAAAATTATATGAAAAGGTAATATACATTATATATATACATAATAATCATTGTAACCCATTCAGGGGTTGCAACAGCTTCATATCAAGAAGCATAAATAATAGGAGTCCTCAGGTTGCTCTTCAACTCTATACATCCTTGGTTAGGCCTCATTTAGATTATGCTGCACAGTTTTGGTCACCGTATTACAGAATGGATATAAATTCTCTGGAAAATGTACAAAGGAGGATGACAAAGTTGATCCCATGTATCTGAAACCTTCCCTATGAGGATAGACTAAGGGCCCTGAATCTGCACTCTCTAGAAAGACGTAGAATTAGGGAGGATATGATTGAGGTGTATAAATGGAAGACAGGAATAAATAAAGGGGATGTAAATAGTGTGCTGAAAATATCTAGCCTAGACAGGACTCGCAGCAATGGTTTTAAGTTGGAAAAATTCAGATTCAGGAAGGATATAGGAAGTACTGGTTTGGTAATAGAGTTGTGGATGAGTGGAACAAACTCCCGAGTACAGTTATAGAGGCCAGAACGTTGTGTAGCTTTAAAAATATGTTGGATAAATACATGAGTGGATGTGGGTGGGTGTGAGTTGGACCTGATAGCTTGTGCTACCAGGTCGGTTGCCGTGTTCCTCCCTTAAGTCAATGTGACCTGACCTGACTAGATTGGGTGCATTGGCTTAAGCCGGTAGGAGACTTGGACCTGCCTCGCATGGGCCAGTAGGCCTTCTGCAGTGTTCCTTCGTTCTTATGTTCTTATGTTCTTATGTCATAGGTCACCCTGAGATACGTGTCATAACTGACGCTAACATTGATGCTCCTTAACTGGAAAGTGTAGTCAAACAACAAAGGTCCAAGTCACAACCCACGGTACAGGTGGGGTATGAACTCGCGGCAAGCGAGTCGTAGAACTTCAGTAAGGGGGGTTCATCCTGCCGAT
>NC_069494.1:18634570-18661173 GCF_026875155.1 Cherax quadricarinatus
TTGCTTTTCTAATTTCCTTTTTTATTTCTCTCTTTTATAACTGAATATATCGATTTCTTAATTGCCCCTCTCCTCTTTTGATTTGCCCCCTATAATTGCCTCTCTTTTGACCAATCAGATATTTTAATCTATTGTTCATCCATTTAGGATATTTTTGTTTGATCTGATTTCCCTATTTGGAACATAATTTGACGGCAGCAGCTAGAAAAACTATGCCCTGAAGGAAAGCATTTCTTATCGGCAACCATCACCACCTACCTGACCCTTAGTCAGGTCATTCCAGTTCGCCCACCTAGTAATTTTTCAGTCCTATGAAATCCAGCCAAGCGAAAGTCAGGACGGCAGGTTGATTGCCATTATTAGGGAAATTCCATGTTATATTAAAACTGAGTGATTTGTGTTCACTGTCCCCAAGCTCATCATTAACCTCAAGATTATTAATTTGTGTTTTCTCCTACCTGGCAAGAAACCAAAGTATAGGAGGTTCATTTCCTCTAGTTGGCTCTGTCACAATATGTTTTAAAAAAACTATCCTGGTCGTATTCAAGAAAGTCACCTGACTCTTAATTTACTGTTATAATTGCTCCAGTCGATCTGTCTATAGTTGTAATCTCCCATTAGCACAACATTTTCGTATGTAGATGCCTTATCGAATTTCGTCCATAAGAAGTTTACTGCATCCACTTTCAAGATTTGGGGCCCTGTGAATCACACCCAAAATTAGTTTTTCTCGGCCCTCGAGAAGCTGTAAAACCAACAGATTCAGTTTGGCTGACGCTTCTACTTTTTATATCTTGTCTAATCACAACAAATTTTAATTTTCTCTGACATACATCGATTCTCCCCACCCTTCCTGTTGACCCTGTCAGTGTGAATAATTTATAGGCCTTGTATGTGACATTCTGAGGGCATCTATCTTTTCAGTTTGAGCCCAGGTCTCTGTTATAGCTATAATTTCTATGTTCCTGCACTTGCAATTAATCTAGCTCATCTATCTTATTTCTTCACTCCTGCTATAGTATAGTAAACCTTAAGGGAGCTAGTCCCTTGCTGTCCTCTGCTGTCCCCCTTGGTTTGACGACCTGATCTATTGATCTTTATTTATAACTTCATGCTGAATGTTTTTTATACATTTTCTGGATTCCTTCCCTAGTGTTGCAACCTGCTTGTTTCACCACACACTACCATACCTCTATCTTCTATCAGTTTTAAAATCATAGGCATTTCACCAAGGGCCTTCCTCAATGAGTTTGCAAGTGCTCCACCCCCTGCCACAGAGAGGATGATACCCCATCAATTGCATTCATATCTTTTTGCCATAAAAAGTTTTCCAGTTGTCAATGAATGGGATTGCAAGTTCCTTGCAGTATCTGTCTTCTGAACAGCAATTTACACCAATTGCCCTAGACTAACCATTCATTTCCTACTTCCCTTCTAGGCATGATGCTACATATGCATTGGGACCCTCCCTTAGACTTATGAAAATCTATAGCTGACACTGTACTTACCTAGCAGCTTTCTCTCTTACCTTCCCAACTTCATTTCCACAGCACTGAGACAAATAATGTAATCCTATGACATGCATCTCTGGGTCACCTTTGACAGTATCACAAGGTAACCATGACAGGTTCACACTTCATCAATAAGTTTAACCTATGACAAAATTATTGGGTATCACTTCAGTGACCTTAAACATGTACCTGAGGGTTGATCCTATGACATGTATACACAGTGTGACCTATGACATGTAATCCACAAGGTAACCTATGACATGATCACATGGTGACCTTAACATTGTACCTGAGGGAGACCTATGACATGTATCACAGCGTGACCTAAGAAATGTTGTTGTTCACCAGCGTGGACCTATGACATGTTATAACAATGTGGACATATGGCATGTATCACAGCGTGACCTATGACATGTATCACAGGTGACCTATGAAATGTATCACAAGGTGCTATGGCATGTTATCACAGCGTGACTAGTAATGTATCACAGCTGTGACCTATTGACATGTTCACAAGGTAAACCGATGACATGTATCACAGGTAACTATGACATGTATCTCATGGTGACCTTAAACATGTACCATGAGGGTGACTCTATGAATGTATCTCAGAATGGACTATGACTTGTTTCACAAGGTGAATTGGAATGTATCACAGCGTGATTCAATGACCATGTATCACAGCGTGAACCTATGACAATGTATCACAGCGGGACCTTTGGCATGTATACACAGCGCCGTCGTGACCTTTGACCATGTATCAACAAAGGTAACCTATGACATGTATCACAAAGGTAACTATGAATGTATCACCAAGGTAACCTATGACATGTATCACAGCGTGACTTATGACATGTATCACAGCGTGACCTATGACAGTTCACAGGTGACTATGGCATGTATACAGGGCGTGACCTATGACAGGTTTCACAGCGTGACCTATGACATGTTACGAAGGTGACCATGACTTGTATAACAGGGTGACCTATGACATGTCTCCACTGCGTGACCATATGACATGTATCACAAGGTGACCTATGAATGTATCACAGCCGTGACACTATGACAGGTATCACTAGGGTGACCCTATGCCTTGTATCACAGGGTGACACTATGACATGTATCACAGGGTGACCTATGAATGTATCACAAGCGTGGCCTCATGACTTGTTCCACAGAGGGGCCTATGACATTGTTTTAAAGGTGACTATGAATGTATCACAGGGTGACAGATGACAGGTTATGACAGGGGGACCTGTGGACATGTATCTCAGTGTGACCTACTACATCTACGACATGTATCTCAGTGTGACATATGACATGTATTGTGACCTATGACATGTATAGTGACCTATTACATGTATAGTGACCTATTACATGTATAGTGACCTATGACATGTATTGTGTCCTATGACATGTATAGTGACCTATGACATGTATAGTGACCTATTACATGCATAGTGACCTATGGCATGTATAGTGATCTATTATATGTATAGTGACCTATTACATGTATAGTGACCTATGGCATGTATAGTGACCTATGACATGTATTGTGTCCTATGATATGTATAGTGACCTATGACATGTATAGTGACCTATTACATGTATAGTAACCTATGATATGTATAGTGACCTATTACATATATAGTGACCTGTGATATGTATAGTGACCTATTACATGTATAGTGGCCTATGACATGTATAGTGACCTATTACATGTATAGTGGCCTATGACATGTATAGTGACCTATTACATGTATAGTGACCTATTACATGTATAGTGACCTATTACATATATAGTGAACCTATGTATATACCTTTGGTAATAATTACCGGACAATGTTGGTTTAGAAAAGACACTTAGAAGCCAAACACTATAAAAACATATTTATTAGATACGTTCGGTCTGGGACCTTGATCACTCTAACATACAGAGGTTAGAAAGAACATTAACAATAATTAGGCGGTGAGAGGTGAGGTGTGAGCACGTGACTGGGAATGTCTTAAAGAACATAGGATTGCGAGGAACACTGTAGAAGGCCTACTGCCCATGCGAGGCTGGTCCTTATCAAACAACCTCAAGAAGAAGCCAATGAGGACTCCTCTCTTAGTGAGGGTGTCTTGATGTGAATAAAAAGTGTATAAGATCGGCCTTCTCTTAAATGTGTATAGGATAACCTACCAAAAGGACGATTCTTATACTACTTTTATTCCACACCAAGGACCAACCGCACTAAGAGAGGAGGCCTCTTTGGCCTTCTTCTTGAGAGCTCTTTCGATCTCCTGCCTTGTTTTTCTAGAAGAGAATGCACTTACATAACACAGCCTTTACACGCTTTCAGTTCCCCATCTTTCTTCATCACGAGATTGACAGACTGAAGGCACAAGCTATCCTCAACTCAACCGCCCATGGAACAGAGCCCCTAATGCAGTTCATAGTACTCCCATGTGGCGATGTTGCCACGAATACTCGCCGGGCACCTTGCTTGAGTAACATCAACCGTTTCCACCTAACCACTATTCTCTATCATAGACCTCCTACGAAACGCAGCCCACACCTCTAACTTCTACAGTCAGGCGTCTACACTATCCCTGTGTGGTTCTGTTCCCAAGAAATATGTAGGCGAACAGGCAGAGACTCACAGTACGCCTGAATGGCATCGAAATGCGTCTAACAGAGACGATTGTAGGTGACGCCTGTGTCTCCACAGAGGACTTCCACGGGGCAATTTGATGAACTGTGAATGAGGCACATCTCGTTCTCCACCGAACCAGACTCATACGCCGACGGTGCCTAGAAGCCTCACTAATCACCGTCACCGACACTTTAGAAACGCAAACGTGTGAAAACTTACAAAGTTCAAAAAACATGGCATACATGATACTTAAGCAGCACAACCCAAAACAACACATGAGTCACATGATTTCTTCTCTACCCGTCCTCATCATGGTAGAAGGTTGTTTTGATAAAGGGACCTGCCTGCATGGCCAGTAGGCCTTCTACAGGTTCCTCATTTCCTAGTCTTTATGACATTCCTCAGGTACACGGGCGTACACCTCACTCTCCGCATATCATATATATCGTCTTTCTACCTCTGTATGTTAGAAGTGATCAAGGTACCAGGACCGAAACGTTTTCTAATAAATATGTTATAGTGTTTGCTTACGTGTCTTTCTAAAACAAGTGACATATTACATGTAGGAGTAACCTATGGACATGTATAGAGAACCTATTTCATATTTAGTGAAACTATGATTTGGATGTAGTCCTATGGACATGTTAGGGACCTATTTACATGTATAGTGACTATTACATGTTTAGTGTCCTCCTATTAACAATGTATAGTGACCCTATGACATGTCTAGTGACCAATGACATGTATTGTCTCAAATGGAATGTATAGTGATCTATGAGGAAATGTATAGTGTCCTATGACATGTATAGTGACGTTATGGATTTATAGTGACCTCTTACATGATATAGTGACCTATGTATGTATAGTGACCTTGACATGTATAGTGATCTATTACATTTATAGTGGCCTGTGGTATGTATAGTGACCTATGATATGAATAGTGATTATGACGTGTATAGTGACCTATGCATGTATAGTGACCTATACATGTAATAGTGACCCATTACATTTATCAGTGACCTATGGCTGTAGTAGTGAAATATGACAGTATAGTGACCTATGACATGTATGTGGCCTGTGACTTGTATAGTGACCCTATGACGTTGCATTGTGTCCTATGACATGTATAGTGACCTATGACCATGATAGTGTTCTTATCACATGTTAGTGACCTATCGGCATGTATAGTGACATTTGACAATGTATAGTGACCTCATGACTTGTATTGGGCTATGACATGATATCGTGAACCTATGGCATGATTAAGTGTGCTATTACAATGTATTAGTAACCCTATGTTATGTTTAGTGACCTATTACATTTATAGGACCTGAGTCATGTTATAGTGACCTGGACATGAATAATGGCCTATTACATGTATGAGTGACCTATTTACATGTATAGTGACCTATGTCATTGTAGTGACCTATGACATGGTATAGTGACTGTGGCATTTTAAGTACTAGACATGTATAGTGTACTATGACATGTATAGTGGCCTATGACATGTATAGTGTCCTATGACATGTATAGTGACCTATGACATGTATAGTGACCTATGACATGTAGTGACCTGTGACCTGTATAGTGACCTATGACATGTATAGTGACCTATGACATGTATAGTGACCTATTACATGTATAGTGACCTATGGCATGTATAGTGACCTACGACATGTAGAGTGACTTATGGCATGTATAGTGACCTATGACATGTATAGTGACCTATGACATGTATAGTGACCTATGGCATGTATAGTGACCTACGACATGTAGAGTGACTTCATTGGATGTATAGTGACTATGGACATGTATACGTGACCTATGACATGTATAGTGACCTATGGCATGTATAGTGACCTAATACACGTATAGTAACCTATGACATGTATAGTGACCTATGACATGTATAGTGACCAATTACATGTATAGTGACCTGTGACATGTATAGTGATCATTTCATGTATAGTGGACCTGGGCATGTATAGTGACCTATGAACATGTATTAGTGACCTATGGACAGTATAGTGCCTGTAACATGTAAAGTGACCTATGACATGTATAGTGACCTATTACATGTATAGTGACCTATTACATGTATAGTGACCTATGTCATATGTAGTGACCTATGACATGAATAATGACCTATGACATGTATAGTGACCTATGACATGTATAGTGACCTATGACATGTATAGTGACCTGTAACATGTAAAGTGACCTATGACATGTATAGTGACCTATTACATGTATAGTGGACTATTACATGTATAGGACCTATGTCCCCATTTTATTGTAGTGACCTATGACATGAATAATGACCTATGACATGTATAGCGACCTGTGACCTGTATAGTGACCTATGACATGTAGAGTGACCTGTGACCTGTATAGTGACCTATGACATGTATAGTGACCTATTACATGTATAGTGACCTATGGAATGGTTGTATAGTGTACCTATGACATGTATAGTGACCTATGACATGTATAGTGACCTGTGACATGTAAAGTGACCTATGACATGTATAGTGACCTATGACATGTATAGTGACCTATTACATGTATAGTGACCTATGGCATGTATAGTGACTTAGGACATGTATAGTGACCTATGACATGTATAGTGACCTGTGACATGTAAAGTGACATGATATGTTAGAGTGGACCTATGAATTGTATAGTGACCTGTGACATGTATAGTGACCTATGACATGTATAGTGACCTGTGACATGTATAGTGACCTATGACATGTATAGTGACCTGTGACATGTAAAGTGACCTATGACATGTGTAGTGACCTATGACATGTATAGTGACCTATGACATGTATAGTGACCTATGACATGTATAGTGACCTATGACATGTATAGTGACCTATGACATGTATAGTGACCTATGACATGTATAGTGACCTGTGACCTGGCTTCCTGTGTGACTCAAGTAATGACGAGACGATTTTTTACTCCTTTCCTATTTTCTTTCTCGTGTGAACACTGAGTCAGCGTCACTTTACACTGCACTGAGTCACTGTTCACGTCACTTTACACTGCACTGAGTCAGTGTTCACGTCACTTTACACTGCACTGAATAAGTGTTCACGTCACTTTACACTGCACTGAGTCAGTGTTCACGTCACTTTACACTGCACTGAATAAGTGTTCACGTCACTTTACACTGCACTGAATCAGTGTTTACGTCACTTTACACTGTACCGAGTCAGTGTTCACGTCACTTTACACTGCACTGAGTCAGTGTTCACGTCACTTTACACTGCACTGATAGTGTTCTGTCATTTACACTGCACTGGTATCAGTGTTTACGTCACTTTACACTGTACCGAGTCAGTGTTCACGTCACTTTACACTGCACTGAGTCAGTGTTCCCGTCACTTTACACTGCACTGAGTCAGTGTTCACGTCACTTTACACTGCACTGTGTCAGCGTTTCACGTCCACTTTACACTGCACTGAGTCAGTGTTCACGTCACTTTACACTGCACTGAGTCAGCGTTCACGTCACTTTACACTGCACTGAGTCAGTGTTCACGTCACTTTACACTGCACTGAGTCAGCGTTCACGTATCACTTGACATGCATGTGTCAGTGTTCACGTCACTTTACACTGCACTGAGTCAGCGTTCACGTCACTTTACACTGCACTGAGTCAGCGTTCACGTGACTTTACACTGCACTGAGTCAGTGTTGACGTCACTTTACACTGCACTAAGTCAGTGTTCATGTCACCTTACAGCGCACTAAGTCAGTGTTCACGTGACCTTACACTGCACTAAGTCAGTGTTCATGTCACCTTACAGCCCACTAAGTCAGTGTTCACGTGACCTTACACTGCATAACTCAGTGTTCATGTCCACTGTACACTGCTCTAAGTCAGTGTTTCTACGGCCTTTACCTGCACTGAGTCGAGGTGTTCATTCTCTTTACACTGCACTGAGTCATAGTTCACGTCACTTTACACCGCCTGAGTCATGTGTTCACGTCACTTACATTCACTGAGTCAGTGTTACGTCAATTTACACTCGCACTAAGTCGTGTTCATGTCACCTTACACTGCACTAAAGTCAGGTGTTAAACGTCACCTTACATGCACTAAGTCAGTGGTCATGTCACCTTACAATCACTAAGTCAGTTGTTAACGGCACCTTACACTGCAATGAAGTCAAGTGTCAGCGTATTCCGTAACTACTGCACTTAAGTCAGTGTTCACGTCAACTTACATTGCTCTTAAGGTCTGTGTTCATGTCACATTACAACTTGCACTAAGTCCGTGTTAACGTCACCCTTTACACTGCACTAAAGGTCCAGTGTTAACGTCACCTTACATTTCACTAAGTCAGTGTGCATGTCACCCTTACACTGCACTAAGTCAGTGTTCACGTCTCACCTTACATTTGCACTAAGTCAGTGTTTCATGTCACTTACCCCCCACTGCACTATGTAGGGTTCACGTCACCTTCACTGCACAAAGATTATTGTTAAATGGTCCCTTACACTGCACTAAGTCCAGTGTCACATAACTTTAACACTGCACTAAGGTCAGTGTTCACGTCACATTACAAAGCTCTAAAAGGGGGGTTTTTTTTCAGTGTTCAACGCTCACCTTACACTGCACTAAGTCAGTGTTCACATCACTTTTACACTGCATAAGTCTGTGTTACGTCACCTTACACTGCACTAAGTTCAGTGTTCACATCACTTTACACTGCACTTAAGTCAGTGTTCACATCACTTTACACTGCACTAAGTCAGTGACATGTCACCTTACTCTGCACTAAGTCAGTGTTCACGTCACCTTTTCACTACACTAAGTCTGTGTTCACGTGAACTTTACACTGAACTATGGTCAGTGTTCACATCCACTTTACACTGCATTAAGTCTGTGTTCACGTCACTTTACATGCACTAAGTCAGTGTTCATGTCACCTTTTCATAAGCACTTAGTCAGTGTTCGCTTACCCTTCACTGCACTTATGCAGTGTTCACCATCACTTGACACTGCCACTAAGTCAGTGTTCACGTCACCTACTCTGATCACTATGTCAGTGTTGCACATCACTGTCTGAACTGCTCTAAGTCAGGTGTTCACTCACTTTACTACACTGCACTAAGTCAGTGTTCATGTCACCTTACCATGCACTTAAGTCAGTGTTCCACGTCACCTTTCACTACACTAAGTCAGTGTTCACGTGACTTTACACGGAACTAAGGTCAGTGTTCACGTTCTCTTGACACTGCTTTAAGTCAGGGTTCTCGTCCACTTTACACTGAACTAAGTCAGTGTTCATGTCACCTTACATGCACTAGATCAGTGTTCACATCTACTTACAACTTGCACTAAGAACATAAGAACATAAGTACATAAGAAAGGAGGAAACACTGAGGAGGCTCTGCTGGCCCATATAGGAGGTCCTTTACTAATTCATCCCACTAACAAAACATTTTGCCCTACCCAATTTTCCAATGCCACCCAAGAAATAAGCTCTGATGTGAAAGTCACCACTCTAATCCAAACATCCCACGCAGTACTTATTCCAACACGAGATTTGAAACTACCCAAAGTCCTGGCCTCATATACCCTAACTAGGTAGACTGTTCCACTCATCAAATACCCTATTTCCAAACCAATTACTTTCCGATGTCCTTTCTAATTAAACTTATCTAATTTAAATCATTACTGCGCGTATCTCTCTTGGAGAGACATCCTCAGACCTTATTAAATCCCCTTTATTAATACCTATCTTCCACTTATACACTTTCGATCAGGTCTCCTCTAATTCTTCGTCTAACAAAGTGATTTGTAACTTAAGTAGTCTTCATCTTTCTTCATAAGGAATGATTTCTGATGCGATGTATTAATTAGTCATCCTACGCTAATGTTTTCTAAGAATTTATGTCCATTTTGTAATACGGAGACAGAAACTGAGCTGCATAATCAGGTGGGCCTTACTAATTGATGTATAATGCTGCAGTATGACTCTGGTCTTCTTTTGCTACACTTCTTGATATAAATCCCAGTAATCTATTTGCTTATTACGTCGCTTAGGACATGCTGTCTTGATTTAAGGTTGCTGCCTCACCATAACCCCAAGTCCTTTTCGTAATCTTATGGCCTAAGTTCTTCATATTTAATTAGAAGTACTAGGGTTATGGGCAACTCCCAAGCTTCGAAACCTTCATTTTATTCTACATTGAACTGCATGCTGCCACTTTTCTTCGACAAGAATTGAGTTTTTTAATCCTCCTGAGTTCCCCTAAAACATCTACGTTTGAATCAATTATCCTACCTATCTTTGTGTCATCGGCGAATTTGCTCATATTCACTAGTAATTCCCTCATCAAGATCATGTTATATATTATAAATAAACAACGGTGACAAATGTTCACGTTCACCTTACATTGCAATAAGTGTCACGTCTCTTACCTCTGCACACTAGTCAGTGATCTCGTCACTTTACAAACTGATAAGGTAGTCAGTGCTCACTGCACTTTACACTGCCACTGATTCAGTGTTCACGTCACTTACATGAACTAAGTCAGTGTTCACGTTCACTTTTCACTGCAATGATTCAGTGTTCACGTCACTTACACTGCACTAAGTCAGTGTTCACGTCACCTTTACACTGTAACGAGTCTGTGTTCACCGTCACTTTACACAGCATCTGAGTCAGTGCTCCCGTACTTTACACAGCAACCCCATATCTGAGGGTGGTCACAAAGTGATCACGTACACTTGACACTGCACTGAGTCAGTGTTCCCGTTCACTTTACACCTGACACTGAGTCAGCGTTCACGTCACTTTACACTGCACTGAGTTCAGCGTTCACGTAACGTTTACCTCTTGTCAATGGAGTCAGCGTTCACGTAAAACTTTACACTGCCAGGAGTCAGTGATGACGTAAATTTACACTGCACTAAGTCAGTGTTCATTTCACCTTAACTGCCACTAAGTTGTGTTCATGTCACTTTTCACTGCACTAAGTCAGTGTTCACGTCACCTTTACACTCGCCACTAAGGTCAGTCGTTCACGTCCACCTTTACACTGCAAGAAAGTCAGTGTTCAGTCACCTTACACTGCACTGAGTCAGTGTTCACGTAATTGTACTCCTGCACTAAGTCAGTGTTCACGTGACTTTAACACTGAACTAAAGTCAGTGTTCATGTCACTTTACACTCTGCACTAAGCCCAGTGTTCACATCTCTTTTCACTGCAGTAAGTTAGTGTTCACGTCATTTACAACGCACTAAGTCAGTGTTCAAGTCACTTTACACTGGCCACTAAGTCAGTGTTCACGTCCCACTTTACACTGCAAATAAGTCTGTGTTCACGTCACTTTACCACTTCCCTGAAGGTCAGTGCTTTACCACTGCTACTGAGTCAGTGTTTCACGTCACCCTACACTGACTGAGTCAGTGTTCACGTCATTTTACATGCTCTGTGTCAGTGTCATTTACAAATGCATTGAGTCAGCGTCACTTTACACGTATGAGTTCAGTGTCATGTTACACTGCATTGAGTCAGCGTCACTTTACACGCACTAAGTCAGTGCTACACGTCACTTTCACTGCCTCTGAGTCAGTGTTTACGTCACTTTACACTGTAATGAGTCAGTGTTCACGATCACTTTACACTGCACTGATCCAGTGTTCTCGTCACTGTTACACTGTGACTGAATCAGTGTTCACGTCACTTTACACTGTACTGAGTCAGGTGTTCACTTCAACTTTAGTCTGTATTGAGTCTGTTGTTCACGTCACTTTACACTGCACTGATGCAGTGTTCACGTCCACTTTACACTGTAATGAGTCAGTGGTCACGTTACTATACAACTTGTAATGAGTCAGTTTTCACGTCACTTTACACTGAAACTGAGTCAGTGTTCACGTACACTTTACACTGCACTAAGTCAGTCGCTCACGTCACTTTATACTGCCACTGAAGTCAGTGTTATGTCACTTTTACACTGTACTGCAGTCAGTGTTCATGTCGCTTTACACTGCACTGAGTCAGTGGGTTCACGGCCATTTTATACACTTCTCTATAGTCAGTGTTCTTGCCATTTTTCAATGTCTGATGCCAGGCCAGTAGCCATTGAACAATTAAGTTGCAATTGTTCCACGTTACTTCTGAAGTAGAATGAAGATGTTTGCAGTGACTTCTGAAGCAGACTGAAATATTTCTCCTGGTTCTGAAGCAGACTGAAATTTTCTCTGGATTCTGAAGCAGACAGATTTTCTCTTGCTTCTGAAGCAGACTGAATTAGTTCTCCTGGCTTCTTAGTACACAGAACACTCTTTCACCAAATATTTACGTTGATGGTTCTGTTCACCAGTTCCATGGTGTAGCTGGTTAGTGCTGCTGTTGTCACACAGAGTGATGGCTCTCATAAAGAAATTGGAAGCACGCAGCAATAACTGTATATCCTTTTTTCCCCCCCCCCCCCCCCCCCCTCGGCCCTCTACCCTTCAAACAGAAACTGTTTGCAACACGCTTGCACATTCAAAGCGTCCTTGTATCTAAGGATTTGACACTTCAATTGTATACTGATTCTCTGTCATCATTAAATGCTCTCACACTCATTAAGTTATAAATTGTTGCCATGCTTGTGTCAGAAGCCGGACATAGGGGTGGTAAGTTGTGGGACAGTGGAGTCAGAGTGACATGCGTGGATTCCATCTCACTTGTCTTCAGAGGCATGATGGAACTGATAAATTGGCTAAGCTGTATGCTTTCAATGAGGGAAGTAGATTACAATCTTGGGGTTGTCAGTTAGCAGTTTTCTTTTCGAGGAGAATAATACGAAAAGAAATTCAATTTGAACTTTTATTGACTTAGGGTGTATTGACTCAGTCAGTCCATCTATCATTCATTCCATCAAGGCAGGTGGAGAAATGTCTATGGTGCATCCAACAAGATAAGCAGACTCTTGGATGTCACTACTGCCCGGCTCCGGCTGGGTTGGTTAAAGTATCTTGGCAGCGTTAATCCACCAGTCACCAGATGTAGTCAAAACGAAAATTGTAAACTTTGCCAGATGGATATTGTCACACCTTGTGTCATTATGTACTGGAGTGTGATCAGGATTAATGAATTTAGAGACATCTACACTCAAGAAATGTTCAAGAAAATGGCGATTATTTTATCCCACAGTGGTTTATACAGACCATTCTGGAGAAATACCCTGACTTTGCTAGCTGTACAATTATGCATTACCTTGTGTGTTGTGTGTGTGTGTGTTGTTGTGTGTGTGTGTTTGTGTGTGTGTGTGTGTTTGTACTCACCTAGTGGTACTCCCTAGTTTGAGGTTGCAGGGGATCGTGTCAAGCTCCTGGCCCGCCTCTTCACTGGTCGCTACTAGGTCACTCTCCTGATCCATGAGCTATATCGTACCTGTCTGTGTCTTTAAAGATTGTATGGATCCTGCCTCCACTACATCGCTTCCCAAAACTATTCCACTTCCCTTGACTACTCTGTGGCTGAAGAGAATACTTCCTAACAATCCCTTTGATTCATCTGTGTCTTCAGGCTTCCAAACTGAGTCCCCGTGTTGCTGTGTCCAGTACTCTGGAACATCCTGGTCTTTGTCCACCCTTGTCATTTCCTCTCAGTATTTTGTAAGTCGTTTATAATGTCCCCCTATCTCTTCCTGTCCTCCAGTGTCGTCAGGTTGTTGATTTCTCTTAACCTCTCCTCTTGGGACTACCTATAAACCTGGGGGGACTTATAGTCTTGTTGCAATACCTTTGCACTTTCTCTGTTTCTTTACTTGCTTGGCTAGTGTGGGTTCCATCTGGTGTCGCATTTACTATAATATGGGCTACCTCCTAACGTACACGGTGTACAGGGTTCCTGAACGACTCATTATTAAGTTGCTCGGAATGCTGTTCTGAGGTTTGCCAGGCGCCCATATGCTGCGGCAGGTATTTGGTTGTATGTGCGCTTCAGGAGATGTGCCTGGTGTTATTATCACCCAAGTCTTTTTCTCTTGTGTGAATGTTGGTAAGTCTTTCTGGCACTTAGACTGTAATCGTCTGCGGTCTTCTTTGCCCTTACCCCAAGCCTCATGACTTTGAACTTGGTGAGATTGAACTCCAGGGCAGTTGCGTGGACCAGTTCTGCAGCCTGTCCAGATCCCTTTGTAGTTCTGCCTGGTCTTTTTTGTTTTTCAGACAGATCGAATGAAACTCTTCATCTAAGTAGTACTTCACGTCATACTGCAAAAAGGGACACCTCGGAGTTTATTCCTTCCGTCATTCGTTCACAAATACCTGAAACAGCACTGGTCCTAGACTGACCCCTGTGGGAACCCGCTGGTCACAGGTGCCCACCTCTGACACCTCGCCACGTTCCATTACTCGCTGCTGTCTTCCTGACAAGTATTCCCTGATCCATTGCAGTGCCTTCCCTGTTATCCCTTGCTTGGTCCTCCAGTTTTGCACTAAATCTCTTGTGTGGTAGCTGTGTCAAAAGCCTTCTTGCAGTCAAGGAAAATGCAATCACCACCCTCTCTCTCTTGTTCTTACTGCTGTCACCATGTCATAGAACTCCAGGAGTTTGTGAACCAGGATTTCCCAATCTCTGAACCATGTTGGCTGCTGTGATGAGATCATTCCTTGAGGATGTTCCACCATTCTTCTCTGGACAATCTTTCCATGATTTTGCATGCTGTACATGGCAGTAGGGGGACACTCGGTTCTGTAGTTTAGTGCTTCATGTCTGTCTCCTTTTTTAAAGATTGGGACAACATCTTTGCTGTTCTACCATGCCTCAGGCAATCTCCCTGTTTCGATATAGATGTTATTGATATTGTTGTTAGGGGTACACATTGGCCTCTGTCCCTCTATCAGGGACCCATGGTGAGTTGTTATTTGGCCCAATTGCCTTTGAGGGATCTAGCTCACTCAGAGCCTCTTCACTTCTTCCTCGGTTGTGTTTACTATGTCCAGCACATGGTGGTGTACCCACCTCTCCGTCTTTCTGGAGCCCCTTTTGTTCTCTCTGTGAAACACTTCTTTGTAATCTCTTGTTGAGTTCCTCACATACTTCCACGGGTCATTTCTTGTTGTCTCTCCTCCTTCACCTTCATTAGCCTGATACCTGGTCCTTAACGGTTGTTTTCCTTCTGATGTGGACTGTATAAAACTGCTTCGGGTCTGATTTGGCTTTTGTGCTATGTAGTTTTCATATTGACGTTTTTTTTTTTGGGCCGCCCTTCTTTATGTGCATATTCGTTTCTGGCTCTACGACTGCTTCCTTATTCTCCTGGGTCTTTGCATTCTATATTTCTTCCATATTCCTTAGCACACTTGGTTTTTGCCTCACTTGCATCTGTGCTGAGAACCATGGCTCATCCTGGTTTTTCATTATTCCTGTTACCCTTGGGGTACAAAACTATCCTCAGCCTCCTTGCACATTGTGCTATTTATTCCATCATATAATTAATGGCTTCCTGCCAGTTCTCTGTCCACTGTACCTCATTTCAGGAAGTTCCTCATTCCTGGTAGTCCCCTTTCTGTAGGTTTGGGTTTATTTGTCCTTGCCTCTCCTGCTTCCCCCTCCACTGGTAGCTCTACTGTGTATTCGAAGTCAAAAACATGATCACGCTGGCCCAAGGGGTCTTCATATGTGATGGCCTAATATATGCACTACTCAAGGTGAATACTAAGTCAGGCTTGCTGGTTTCATCCTCTCCTCTCTCTCTTGTAGTGTCCTTACGTTGTTGGTGACATGAAGTTTTCCAGTTCCTCCTCCATCATCTTAGCCCTCATGTATCTTGGCCCCCATGTGCTCCAAGTTCTCCCATTCGATCTCCTGTGGTTAAAGTCGCCCATGATCAGGAGCTTTGCCCTGCATGCATGAGCTCTTCTGGCCACTGCAGCCAGTGTGTCAACCATGCTCTATTGCTCTCGTCATACTCTTGCCTTGGCCTCCTGCTGTTCTGTGGTGGGTTATACATCACTGCAATTATCACCTTGGGACCACCAGAGTGAAGCGTTCCCGCTATGTAATCACTTTCTTCTCCGCTGTCTCCTCTCTCCAGTCATCAAAATTCATCAGTGTTTGATCAGCAATGCCACTCCTCCACCCCCCTGTTCCTTCTGTCTTTTCTTCAGGATCTGGTATACTGCTGGAAGATGGCATTCTGTTAGCTTACCTGTAAGCTTGGTTTCTGGTTTGCCTATGATGTATGGTGATGCCTTCTGTGTCTCTTTCGTACCACTCCTCCCACTTGTATTGTTATTTTCCTTCAGCGTTTGTGTAACATACCTTCAGTTCCTTGCCACAATAGTGGCTTTGGGTGGGGCCTTTTTGGTGGGGGGTGGGAGACCTTGGTAGACATATGTGGGATTCTTGGTTTAGTTTGGGGGATTGGGTGGAAGCTCGTGGGTATGGATTGTAGTGTGTGTTGGGATGGTGTGACGTAGGTTTGTGTGGAGTTTGAGGTAGTTATGTTGTGTGCTTGCCCTTGCTGCTCTGTTCCGCATCATGACTGAACCTCTGCTGGTTCCATTCCTTGTCTCCTTCTTGTTCCTTTCTACTTTTTTGTCCTTCTCACTCAGTGCTGTCTCTCTGTTTGTGTTCTGTCTCAGTCTAGGAAACCTTCTTGATACTCTTCTAGCTTTTCAAACCGTGGTTTCTCTTGGAGGATCCAGTTCCGCACGGTTTTGTCCTGAGATCAGCTTGATCGCGTAGGTTTCTCCCCTTCAAGTTACCCACCTATTTCTGAAAATTTTACAATCTCATCCATGTCTTCTTCCCTCCTATTTCCGTGATGATTTTATCTCAATTCCTTGCTTTCTTCCTGCCGTCTTTCAGTCGTGTGTCCTTTCTCTACTCTCCGAAGCCCATGATAATGTCACTGATTTTGCCCCTTTCTTCTCCCATTGCTCTCCCTCTGTGACTCTAGGTTCCTGTCTGTTTTGGTCATTTTCTCCTTGATTTTTCAGTGGTCTGGTAGAATGGTTGTGCCTCAGCATTCTACCTATCTCCCTCTCCATCTGTCACCCATCTCGCTCTTTCCTTCCCACTCCCTGGGCCCTTTCTTTGCAGGCCTGATATGACATTAGCTTAATTCATATCTCCTTCCTTTCCTCTTCAGGCCTTCACTTCTTCGTTTTGGTGTGTCTTCTATGGTCACTGTCCCCTGAGACTTGCATGAAGCTGTTTACCTCAAATTTCTAGGAACTTTACCATGGCTACTGCAGTTTCGACTTTGGTGCCCTTTCCCCAAAAAAAATTCTTCGTCTCCGTTCCAACCTCTTTTCCACATTTCACAGATAGCTCTTTTCTTTTTGTCCATATTTACATGTTTGCAGAGAGCTCTCCCTTTTTTTTCCTTTTTTTTCTCTCCCAATTTCTGTCTATCCTTTTCCACGGTTCCTTCCTTCCATTCCTCCCATACCTCCTAACCAGTACCATTGTCATCTGATCCCTGATTCCTGCGAAGTCCACAACCATTTATTTTTTTTTAACAAAAGACGAGAGAGAGAAAGAGAAAAAGGAAAAAGGGGGGTGAGACGTGAGTAGATAGGGGAGAGAGAGAAGGGGAAGGCCTAGATTAGAAGGAGGGGGAAAAGAAGGGAAAATGGGTGGAAAGTGAGAGGGGAAAAGGTTAAGGGAAAGGAGGGGGGCGGAGTGACCAAGGGAAGAGAGAGAGAGAGATAAAAGAAGAGGAAGAGAGATGAGAGCAAAGAGAGAAAGAGAGAGAGGGAGAGGGAGAGAGAGAGGAAGAGAGGAAAGACGTGAGAGAAGAGAGAAAGGGGGGTGGTGGTGACAATAACGGCAGGAGGAGGTGACATTTCCTTCTTAAATCACTTGACAAGAAAAGCTGTGGGGCCCAGGACTCAAGTTTGAGCCCAAGATTGTTGATAAGATGTGCAGATACCAGCTAACAGACCTCGAATTGCATTCTTTCGCTCTGCATAGTACAGTGTAATGGCCTCTATATTGGAAAGAGGCAAATGTAGTCCCCTGTTCACAAAATGAAGCAGCATGTGCAGAAATCAGAACACGCACAGACCAAGTGTCACTCCTGTCAATCAATGGTAAGATCCTTGAGACAATAATCTACAAGAACAAATGACAGATTTTTTTGCTACCACTTCACTACTTTGTGACGTCAATATGGCTTTCAGGAAGGTTACTCTGACTGCTGATCTGCTGTTAAACCTCTCTCACTAAGTAAGGCACCAGTACTGGATGAATTCCCAAAAGTCAGGCTGTGTGGTTGCACTGGGCACATTGCTGTCGCTTTCGCCGGGTGTGGCACCAGGGGACTCTTTAGCAAAAGACTTCAAGCATGGGAAGTGCAGGCTCTATGCTATGTCTCCTCAGTGATTACCTTCAGGTATTTCTCAAAGTGTAGTCCTCAATGGAACGGAATTCAGCAAATGGCATCCTATTGGGGCAAGCGTTCCACTAGGATGCGTGCTTGCTGGGTCCATTGATATGGATTGTCTATTCAACGGACCTTCTTCATCTCATCCCAGAATCACATGATATGCAGACGAACTGTACCACTGACATTCACTTATCCAGAGAAAAGAAATGCCAGCTGCTCTAAGCTACATCAATCACCAGCTGCAGAGCTATGATCAGCTTGGGGAAATAGAATGGCAAATGTAACATTTGCACCTGAGAATACGCAAATGAATGATGTCTCTAGGCACCATGATTGTAATGCTGGTGCCAGTAGTAAGGATGAATGGGAGGATGTTGGCACCTGGAGAAGAAGTTTATATCCTTGGGGTGAAATTTGACTCCAAACTAACCATGAAGAACCATGTTGTTAAATCTTGCAAACAAGGCAGCCAGGAAGCTTACAGCACTTCGCCGTATCTCCATCTGCTTGACAGTAGGGGTTGCAAGATCCTGTACGAGGAACAAGTACGCTCACACCTTGAGTATGCTCCACTTTCTTGGTTTGCCTGCCCCCCTCTCATCTGCGACTGCTTGACAGAGTAGAGAACAGAGCAAGACGTCTCATCTCTCGCCTGGACCATCCTGGATAGATCTGTCATTTCAGCAGAGCCTTCAACATAGGGGGGATGTGGGTGGCCTTACTGTTATGTACAAGGCCAATATTGTCAAAATACCACACTTGGATCCACTTCGAGGACAGCGTGAAACAAGCTTTTATGCCACAAGACGGGCAGAAAGCAGCAACTTCACTCTGTCTGTACCCTTCTCCAGAAACATCACTCCATCTGAGATCATACTACCCAGGATGACTCGAGTATGGAACACATTTCGTACAGCATAATGATGTCAACGAGATAGTCAGTTGATCAAATGAAAATGCTGGCCCACAGATGGCTCCAACTCATCCTGTTCCCTACTTGTATGTCTCAAAAAACAATAAAATGCTTTCAAATGCGCTGATGTAGGTAACAGCTCTTAGCTTGCCAATAAAGTTAGGAACCCTTAACCTGTAAATAGCTGTCAATAAAACTAGGGATTCCTTAACCTTGTCAAACCCTGTGTAAAAAAAAAAAAAAAAAAAAAAAAAAAGAGGAGAGAGGGAGAGATAGAGAGAGAGAGAGTGAGAGAGAGAGATAGAGAGAGAGAGAGAGAGTGGAAGAGAGAGGAGAGGGAGATGGGGTGGAAAGGAAGGGTTTATAGGGGTCACTTCACAGGAAGGTGTAAAAATCCTGTATGTGTGTGTGTGTGTGTGTGTGTGTGTGTGTGTGTTGTGTGTGTGTGTGTGTGTACTCACTAGTTGTGTTGCAGGGGTCGAGTCACAGTTCCTGGCCCTGCCTCTTCACTGGCTACTACTAGGTCACTCTTCCTGCTCCATGAGCTTTATCATACCACTACATCACTTTCCAGACTATTCCACTTCCTGACAACTTTGTGTATAAAAAAAGGCTTCCTAAAATCCCTGTGATTCTTCTGAATATTCAGCATCCATTTGTGACCCATTGTTGCTGTGTTCCATCTCTGGAACATCCTGTCTCCGTCCACCTTTTCGATTTCTCTCAGTATTATATATGTCGTTATCATATCCCCCCCCATCTCTTCTGTCCTCCAGTGTCGTCAGGTTCATTTCCCTTAACCTCTGGGACTGCTCTTGTTGCACACCTTTTCCCTTTCTCTAATTTCCTTAAGTGCTTAGTAAGGTGTGGGTGCCAAACTAGTGCTGAATACTCTAGTATAGGCCTAACGTACACGGTGTACAGGGTCCTGAACGATTCCTTATTGAGATGTCGGAATGCTGTTCTGATTTTTGCTAGGAGCCCATATGCTGTAACAGTAATTTGGTTGATGTGCGCCTCAGGAGATGTGCCCGGTGTTATGCTCATCCCAAGGTCCTTTCCCTTGAGTGAGGTTTGTAGGCTCTGATCCCATAGACTGTACTTCGTCTGCGGTCTTCTTTGTCCTTCCCCAATCTTATTGATTTTGCACTTGGTGGGGTTGAAGTCCAGGAGGCAGTTGCTGGACCAGGCCTGCAGCCTGTCCAGATCCCTTCGTAGTCCTGCCTGGTCCTCGTCCGATTGAGTTCTTCTCATCAATTTTAAGCCATCTGCAAACCAGGGACACTTCTGAGTCTATTGCTTCCGTTCATAAATATCAGAAACAGCACAGGTCCTAGGACAGAACCCTGTGGGACCCTGTTCGTCACTGGCGCCCACTCTGACACCTCGTCACGTACCATGACTCGCTGTTGTCTTACTAACAAGTATTCCCTGATCCATTGCAGTGTCTTCCTTGTTATCCCTGCCTGGTCCTCCAGCATTTGCACTAGTTGTGTGGAATTGTGTCAAACGTATTCTTATAGTCCAAGAAAATGCAATCTACTGAACTCTCTCTCTCTCTTCTCTTACTTCTGTCACCCTGTCATAGAACTCCAGTAGGTTTGTAACACAGGATTTCCTTTCTCTGAAACCGTTCTGGTTGTCGTTGATAAGCTCATTCCTTTCTAGGTGCTCCACCACTCTTCTCCGAGAATCTTCTCCATGAATTTGCATACTGTACATGCCAGTGACAATGGTCTGTAGAATAATGCTTAGTGTCTGCCACTTTTTTAAAAAAATTGGGACTACGTCTGCTATCTTCCATACCTCAGGTAGTCGCCCTGTTTCCGATAGATGTGTTGAGGATTATTGTTAGTGGTACAACACACTAATATCATCCATCACATATTCCAGACCCCTAGAAGTCTAATAACTTCCTTAACATAATATATACTGTGAATGACAAGCCTGAGCCTCGCCTCGTTCCCTCCTCACACAGCATCAGCCTGGTTACCTCCTCACACAGCATCAGCCTTGTTCCCTCCTCACACAGCATCAACCTCGTTCCCTCCTGACACAGAATCAGCCTGGTTCCCTCCTCACACAGCATCAGCCTGGTTCCCTCCTCACACAGCATCAACCTCGTTCCCTCCTGACTCACGAAATCGTAATGACACGATTGCAAACAAACCATACCACGGGCGGGACTTGAACCTGCAGTCAAAGAGTCTCAAAACTCCAGCCCGTCGCGTTAGCCACTGGACCAGCTAGCCACAATACGATTCGTCCAACTAGGTATATTTCTACACCATAGGAAGGTTAGCATAGGAACCACTGTGACCACAAACGCAAGTTTTTACAGACGAATCTCCAGCTAGCGTGGCCGTGACGAACTCTAGCTCAAGTCTCCTCACTGCCGTCAACATGACTCACGAAATCGTAATGGCACGATTGCAAACAAACCATACCACGGGCGGGATTTGAACCCGCGGTCAGAGAGTCTCAAAACTCCTGACCGTCGCGTTAGCCACTGGTGCCTATGCTAACCTTCCTATGGTGTAGAAATATACCTAGTTGGACGAATCTTATTTGTGGCTAGCTGGTCCAGTGGCAAACGCGACGGTCTGGAGTTTTGAGACTCACTGACCGCGGGTTCAAATCCCGCCCGTGGTATGGTTCGTTCCATCCTCACACAGCATCAACCTCGTTCCCTCCTCACACAGCATCAGCCTGGTTCCCTCCTCACACAGCATCAGCCTGGTTCCCTCCTCACACAGTAGCAGCCTGGTTCCCTCCTCACACAGTAGCAGCCTGGTTCCCTCCTCACACAGCATCAGCCTGGTTCCCTCCTCACACAGTAGCAGCCTGGGTTCCCTCACACAGTAGCAGCCTGGTTCCCTCCTCACACAGTAGCAGCCTGGTTCCCTCCTCACACAGCATCAGCCTGGTTCCCTCCTCACACAGTAGCAGCCTGGGTTCCCTCACACAGTAGCAGCCTGGTTCCTCCTCACACAGTAGCAGCCTGGTTCCCTCTCACACAGTAGCAGCCTGGTTCCCTCCTCACACAGTAGCAGCCTGGTTCCCTCCTCACACAGTAGCAGCCTGGGTTCCCTCCTCACACAGTAGCAGCCTGGGTTCCCTCACACAGTAGCAGCCTGGTTCCCTCCTCACACAGTAGCAGCCTGGTTCCCTCCTCACACAGTAGCAGCCTGGTTCCCTCCTCACACAGTAGCAGCCTGGTTCCCTCCTCACACAGTAGCAGCCTGGGTTCCCTCCTCACACAGTAGCAGCCTGGTTCCCTCCTCACACAGTAGCAGCCTGGTTCCCTCCTCACACAGTAGCAGCCTGGTTCCCTCCTCACACAGTAGCAGCCTGGTTCCCTCCTCACACAGTAGCAGCCTGGGTTCCCTCCTCACACAGTAGCAGCCTGGGTTCCCTCCTCACACAGTAGCAGCCTGGTTCCCTCCTCACACAGTAGCAGCCTGGTTGCCTCCTCACACAGTAGCAGCCTGGTTCCCTCCTCACACAGTAGCAGCCTGGTTCCCTCCTCACACAGTAGCAGCCTGGTTCCCTCCTCACACAGTAGCAGCCTGGGTTCCCTCCTCACACAGTAGCAGCCTGGGTTCCCTCACACAGTAGCAGCCTGGTTCCCTCCTCACACAGTAGCAGCCTGGTTCCCTCCTCACACAGTAGCAGCCTGGGTTCCCTCCTCACACAGTAGCAGCCTGGGTTCCCTCACACAGTAGCAGCCTGGTTCCCTCCTCACACAGTAGCAGCCTGGTTCCCTCCTCACACAGTAGCAGCCTGGGTTCCCTCACACAGTAGCAGCCTGGGTTCCCTCACACAGTAGCAGCCTGGTTCCCTCCTCACACAGTAGCAGCCTGGTTCCCTCCTCACACAGTAGCAGCCTGGGTTCCCTCACACAGTAGCAGCCTGGTTCCCTCCTCACACAGTAGCAGCCTGGTTCCCTCCTCACACAGTAGCAGCCTGGTTCCCTCACACAGTAGCAGCCTGGTTCCCTCCTACACAGTAGCAGCCTGGTTCCCTCCTCACACAGTAGCAGCCTGGTTCCCTCCTCACACAGTAGCAGCCTGGTTCCCTCCTCACACAGTAGCAGCCTGGTTCCCTCCTCACACAGTAGCAGCCTGGTTCCCTCCCTCACACGTAGCAGCCTGGTTCCCTCCTCACACAGTAGCAGCCTGGTTCCCTCCTCACACAGTAGCAGCCTGGTTCCCTCCTCACACAGTAGCAGCCTGGGTTCCCTCCTCACACAGTAGCAGCTGGTTCCCTCCTCACACAGTAGCAGCCTGGTTCCCTCCTCACACAGTAAGCAGCTGGGTTCCCTCCTCACACAGTAGCAGCCTGGTTCCTCCTCACACAGTAGACAGCCTGGTTCCCTCCTCACACAGTAGCAGCCTGGCTTCCCTCCTCACACAGTAGCAGCTGGTTCCCTCCTCACACAGTAGCAGCCTGGTTCCCTCCTCACACAGTAGCAGCCTGGTTCCCTCCTCACACAGTAGCAGCCTGGTTCCCTCCTCACACAGTAGCAGCCTGGTTCCCTCCTCACACAGTAGCAGCCTGGTTCCCTCCTCACACAGTAGCAGCCTGGTTCCCTCCTCACACAGTAGCAGCCTGGGTCCCTCCTCACACAGTAGCAGCCTGGGTTCCCTCACACAGTAGCAGCCTGGTTCCCTCCTCACACAGTAGCAGCCTGGTTCCCTCCTCACACAGTAGCAGCCTGGTTCCCTCCTCACACAGTAGCAGCCTGGTTCCCTCCTCACACAGTAGCAGCCTGGTTCCCTCTTCACACAGTAGCAGCCTGGTTCCCTCCTCACACAGTAGCAGCCTGGTTCCCTCCTCACACAGTAGCAGCCTGGTTCCCTCCTCACACAGTAGCAACCTGGGTTCCCTCACACAGTAGCAGCCTGGTTCCCTCCTCACACAGTAGCAGCCTGGTTCCCTCCTCACACAGTAGCAGCCTGGTTCCCTCACACAGTAGCAGCCTGGTTCCCTCCTCACACAGTAGCAGCCTGGGTCCCTCACACAGTAGCAGCCTGGTTCCCTCCTCACACAGTAGCAGCCTGGTTCCCTCACACAGTAGCAGCCTGGTTCCCTCCTCACACAGTAGCAGCCTGGGTCCCTCACACAGCATCAGCCTGGTTCCCTCCTCACACAGTAGCAGCCTGGTTCCCTCCTCACACAGTAGCAGCCTGGTTCCCTCACACAGTAGCAGCCTGGTTCCCTCCTCACACAGTAGCAGCCTGGGTCCCTCACACAGCATCAGCCTGGTTCCCTCCTCACACAGTAGCAGCCTGGTTCCCTCCTCACACAGTAGCAGCCTGGTTCCCTCCTCACACAGTAGCAGCCTGGTTCCCTCCTCACACAGTAGCAGCCTGGGTTTCCTCCTCACACAGTAGCAGCCTGGGTCCCTCACACAGCATCAGCCTGGTTCCCTCCTCACACAGTAGCAGCCTGGTTCCCTCCTCACACAGTAGCAGCCTGGTTCCCTCCTCACACAGTAGCAGCCTGGTTCCCTCCTCACACAGTAGCAGCCTGGTTCCCTCCTCTCTCAGTAACAGTCCCTACAGACATCTCGGTTTCATCCTCTGACAAAATACACAATAAAAGATTTTTGGCCACTGCTTTTCTTTTCTTGTAACTGAGAAGGCGTGTATAAGCCTTATGTGCAAAGTTTTCTCTTATTAGCTGGAGTTATGAGAGAGATATATGAGAAGTTATGATTTATGAGTACGAGGGGCGAGAGTTGCCGGTATTGGTTCACGTTAGTGTCGAGGGATTTATCACCAATTTCGCTTGGCTTTTTACCTGGGCAGTAACAGCGAGCGGTGATAGTCTATGTTACGGGCCATTAACTCAGGTTCCGCCATACTGGCGTACACGAAGCTACTTATCACGGAGGTAAGTACCTTCAAACAGGTACACATACACTGTCGCGCCTGCAAGATAGTTACCACAGTGCTGGTTCTTGTAAAGTTAGCTTATTATAATAATCATGGGGAAGCGTTAAACCCGTAGGGATTATACAGCACCTGTGGGAGGGGGATGCATGGAATGTATAGATGCTCAATTCAGGGAAGCACAGAGCTAATTCACTAGATCAAGAGCCCCTCACCAGCGTCAGGGACCCTCCCTCGAGGGGTCGTAAAGTTAAGAGACAACATGGATTGGATTCACCATATTGGTATATATAAAGTTAAAGACCAGTAAGTGACACAGCACTAACAAATGTGTATAAACCTCTGGTGACATCTGCTTTGGTGAGGCATGATGACAGGCATGATGACAGGCATGATGGCAGACATGATGCCAGACATGATCACAGGCATGATCACAGGCATGATGACAGGCATGATGACAGGCATGATGACAGGCATGATGACAGGCATGATGACAGGCATGATGACAGGCATGATGGCAGACATGATGACAGACATGATCACAGGCATGATGACAGGCATGATCACAGGCATGATGACAGGCATGATCACAGGCATGATGACAGACATGATGACAGGCATGATGACAGACATGATCACATGCATGATCACAGGCATGATCACAGGCATGATATGATGGCAGACATGATGACAGGCATGATGACAGGCATGATGGCAGACATGATGACAGACATGATCACAGGCATGATCACAGGCATGATCACAGGCATGATATGATGACAGACATGATGACAAGCATGATGACAGGCATGATGGCAGACATGATGACAGACATGATCACAGGCATGATCAGAGGCACGATCACAGGCATGATGACAGACATGATGACAGACATGATCACAGGCATGATCACAGGCATGATCACAGGCATGATGACAGACATGGTCACTGGCATGATGACAGACATGGTCACTGGCATGATGACAGACATGATGACAGGCATGATGACAGACATGACGACAGGCATGATAACAGGTATGATGACAGGCATGATGTCAGGCATGATGACAGGCATGACGACAGACATGATGGCAGGCATGATAACAGGTATGATGTCAGGCATGATGACAGACATGATGACAGGCTGATGACAGACATGATGACAGAATGATCACAGGCATGATCCCGGAGATCACGGATGATCACAGAATGATGACAGGCATGAGACAGGCGATACAGATTGATCAAGACATGAAACAGACATGAAAGACCTGGGAAAGA
>NC_069494.1:18661673-18704940 GCF_026875155.1 Cherax quadricarinatus
GGTTGCGGGGGTTTTCGAGACTCACCCCCGGGCCCCCCGCCTCTTCACTGATCGCTACTGGAGAGAGAGTGGGTGTGGTGTGGTGTGTGTGTGGTGTGTGTGTGGTGTGTGTGTTTGTTGTGTGTGGTGTGTTTTTGGTGGGGTACGTGTGATGTGTTAGTGTGTATGGTTGTGGTGTGTGTGTGTGGGTGTGTGTTTTTGTGTGTGTGGTGTGTGTGTGTGTGTGTGTGTGTGTTTATTGTTGGTGTGTAGGGTTGTGTGTGTGTGGTGAGTGGGGGGGGTGTGTGGGTGTGTGTGTGTGTGTGTGTGGTGTGTGTGTGGTGTGTGGTTGGTGTTGTGTGTATGTTTGTTGTGTGTAGTGTGGTGTATGTGTTGAGTTGTTATGTGTGTGTGTGTGTGATGGTTTGTGTTGTGTTGTCTGTAGTGTGTGTGTATGTTGTGTGGTGTGTGTGGGGGTTGCTGATTTTTGGTGTGTGTGGTGGTTATAAAATATGTGTGTGGGTGTGGTGTGTGTGGTTGCGTGTGTGTTGGTGGGGTGTGGTGTGGTGTGTGTGTGTGAGGTATGTGTGTGTGGGGGGGTAGTTTTGTGTGTAGTGTTGTTTGTATTATGTGTTGTGTGTTTTGGGGTGTGTGTGTGTGTGTGGTGGTGTTTTTGGGGTGTTTGTGTATGTGTTGTGTGTGTGTATGTGTTGGTGTGTGTGTGTATTGTTGTTTGTGTATGTTTGTGTTGGTGTGTGTGGGGTATATGTTTGTGTATGTGTGGTGAGGGGTGTGGTGTGTGTGTGCGTGTAGTTTGTGTGGTATGTGTGGTGTGTATGTATTTTGTTGTGTGTGTGGTGTTGTGTGGGTGTGTTGTGTGTGTGGGTGTTGTGTGGTGTATGTTTGTGTAGTGTGTGTTTTATGTATTGTGGGTGTGATTATGTGTGTGGTGTGTGTTGTGTGGGTGTGTGTTGTGTTGTGTGTGTGTGTGTGCGTTTTTGTACTCACCTATTGGGGTTGCGGGGGCGATTTTATAGCCCCTGGTCCCGCCTTCGCTGACTACTAGGTCCTCTCTCTCTCTGCCCATGAGCTTTATCATACCCTCCTTAAAACATGTATGGTTCCCGCCTCCACTACTCACTTTCTGGGCTATTCCAGGGCCCCTGACACTCTATGACTAAAGAAAATTTCCAACACCCTTTGATTATCCGAGTCTTCAATTTCCAATTGTGACCTCTTGTTTTTGTGTCCCTTCCTGGAACACCCCGTCTTTGTCCACCCCGTCTATTCCCCGGCAGTATTTTTTATGTCTTTTCATCTCCCCTGACCCTCCTGTCCTACTGTCGAGGCCATTTTTCCCCCAACCTTTCTTCGTAGGACAAACCCCCTAGCTTGGGGCTAGTCATTTTCAAACCTTTGCACATTCTCTAATTTCTTGACGTCTTTACAGGTGTGGATTCCAAACTGGTTTTTGCAAAATCCAGTGGGCCAACGTAAAAGGGAACGAGTCTTGAACGAATCCTCCTGAGGTACGGAACCTACCTAGGTTTTGCCAGGCGCCCCCTAGCGCACAGTTATCGATTGAGTGTGCCTCAGGAGAATGCCCGGGGTTATACTCACCCCCAATCTCTTTTCCCTTTAGTGAAGTTTGCAGTCTTTGGCCATCTAAACTATATTGTGTCGCGGTCTTCTTTGCCCTTTCCCCCCCTTCTGACTTTTCATTTGGGAGGGTTTAAAACCCAAAGGGGCCCTTACTGGACCAGGCTTGTAGCTTGTCCAGGCTCTTTTTATCCCGCCTATCCTCATCCATTTGATTCTTCTCATTAACTTCACATCATCTGCAAACAAGGACACTTCTGAGTCTATCCCTTCCGTTATGTCGTTCACATATACAAAGAACAGCACAGGTCCTAGGACTGACCCCTGTGGAACCCCGCTTGTCACAGGCGCCCACTCTGACACCTCGTCACGTACCATGACTCGTTGTTGCCTCCCTGTCAGGTATTCTCTGATCCATTGCAGTGCCTTTCCTGTTATGTGTGCCTGATCCTCTAGCTTTTGCAGTAACCTCTTGTGAGGAACTGTGTCGAAGGCCTTCTTGCAGTCCAAAAAAATGCAGTCAATCCTCTCCTCTCTCTCTTGTTTTACTTCTGTCACCTTATCATAAAACTCTAGTAGGTTTGTGACACAGGATTTTCCTTCCCTGAAACCGTGCTGGTTGTCAATTATACACTTGTTTGTTTGTGTGTGTGTGCGTGTGTGTGTGTGTGTGTGTGTGTACTCACCTATTTGTGGTTGCAGGGGTCGAGTCCTAGCTCCTGGCCCCGCCTCTTTACCGGTTGCTACTAGACCCTCTCTCTCCCCGCTCCATGAGCTTTATCAAACCTCGTCTTAAAACTGTGTATGGTTCCTGCCTCCACTACGTCATTTTCTAGGGTATTCCACTGCCTTACAACTCTGTGACTGAATACTTCCTACTATCTCTCTGACTCATTTGTGTCTTCAACTTCCAATTGTGGCCTCTTGTTTCTGTGTGTGTGTGTGTATGTGTGTGTGTATGTGTGTATGTGTGCGTGTATGTGTGTGTGTATGTGTGTGTGTATGGTGTGTATGTGTGTGTGTGTGTATGTGTGTGTTGTATGTGTGTATGTGTGTGTTGTGTGTGTGTGTGTGGTGTATGTGTGTGTATGTGTGTGTGTGTGTGTGTATGTGTGTGTGTGTGTACTCACCTAGTTGTACTCACCTAGTTGAGGTTTGCGGGGTCGAGTCCGAGCTCCTGGCCCCGCCTCTTCACTGATCGCTACTAGGTCACTCTCCCCGAGCCGTGAGCTTATCATACCTCTGCTTAAAGCTATGTATGGATCCTGCCTCCACTACATCGCTTCCCAAACTATTCCACTTACTGACTACTCTGTGGCTGAAGAAATACTTCCTAACATCCCTGTGATTCATCTGTGTCTTTAGCTTCCAACTGTGTCCCCTTGTTGCTGTGTCCAAACTCTGGAACAGGTGTGTGTGTGTGTGTGTGTGTGTGTGTGTGGTGTGTGTGTGTGTGTGTGTGTGTGTGGTGTGTGTGTGTGTGTGTTTGTGTGTGTGTGTGTATGTGTGGGTGTATATGTGTATGTGTGTATGTATGTGTGTGTATGTGTACTCACCTAGTTGTACTCACCTAGTTGAGGTTGCGGGGGTCGAGTCCGAGCTCCTGGCCCCGCCTCTTCACTGATCGCTACTAGGATCACTCTCCCTGAGCCATGAGCTTTATCATACCTCTGCTTAAAGCTATGTATGGATCCTGCCTCCACTACATCGCTTCCCAAACTATTCCACTTACTGACTACTCTGTGGCTGAAGAAATACTTCCTAACATCCTTGTGATTCATCTGTGTCTTCAACTTCCAACTGTGTCCCCTTGTTACTGTGTCCAATCTCTGGAACATCCTGTCTTTGTCCACCTTGTCAATTCCTCTCAGTATTTTGTATGTCGTTATCATGTGCCCCCTATCTCTCCTGTCCTCCAGTGTCGTCAGGTTGATTTCCTTAACCCTCTCCTCGTAGGACATACCTCTTAGCTCTGGACTAGTCTTGTTGCAAACCTTTTGCACTTTCTCTAGTTTCTTTACGTGCTTGGCTAGGTGTGGGTTCCAAACTGGTGCCGCATACTCCAATATGGGCCTAACGTACACGGTGTACAGGGTCCTGAATGATTTCTTTTTAAGATGTCGGAATGCTGTTCTGAGGTTTGCCAGGCGCCCATATGCTGCGGCAGTTATTTGGTTGATGTGCGCTTCAGATGTGCCTGGTGTTATACTCACCCCAAGATCTTTTTCCTTGAGTGATGTTTGTAGTCTCTGGCCCCCTAGACTGTACTCCGTCTGCGGTCTTCTTTGCCCTTCCCCAATCCTCATGACTTTGCACTTGGTGGGATTGAACTCCAGGAGCCAGTTGCTGGACCAGGTCTGCAGCCTGTCTAGATCCCTTTGTAGTTCTGCCTGGTCTTCGATCGAATGAACTCTTCTCATCAACTTCACGTCATCTGCAAACAGGGACACCTCGGAGTTTATTCCTTCCGTCATGTCGTTCACAAATACCAGAAACAGGACTGGTCCTAGGACTGACCCCTGGGGGACTTCGGTGGTCACAGGTGCCCACTCTGACACCTCGCCACGTACCATTACTCGCTGCTGTCTTCCTGACAAGTATTCCCTGATCCATTACAGTGCCTTCCCTGTTATCCCTGCTTGGTCCTCCAGTTTTTGCACTAATCTCTTGTGTGGTAGTGTGTCAAACGCCTTCTTGCAGTCCAAGAAAATGCAATCCATCCACCCCTCTCTCTCTTGTCTTACTGCTGCCACCATGTCATAGAACTCCAGTAGGTTTGTGACACAGGATTTCCCGTCTCTGAAACCATGTTGGCTGCTGGTGATGAGATCATTCCTTTCTAGATGTTCCACCATTCTTCTCCTGACAATCTTTTCCATGATTTTGCATTCTATACATGTCAGTGACACTGGTCTGTAGTTTAGTGCTTCATGTCTGTCTCCTTTTTTAAAGATTGGGACCACATTTGCTGTCTTCCATGCCTCAGGCAATCTCCCTGTTTCGATAGATGTATTGAATATTGTTGTTAGGGTACACATAGCACTCTGCTCCCTCTCTCAGGACCCATGGAGATATGTTTATCTGGCCCCATTGCCTTTGAGGTACTCTAGCTCACTCAGAAGCCTCTTCACTTCTTCCTCGGTTGTGTGTACTGTGTCTAGCACATGGTGGTGTACCCCACCTATCCGTCTTTCTGGAGCCCCTTCTGTCTCCTCTGTGAACACTTCTTTGAATCTCTTGTTGATTTCGTCACATACTTCACGGTCATTTCTTGTTGTCTCTCCTCCTTCCTTCCTTAGCCTGATTACCTGGTCCTTGACGGTTGTTTCCTTCCTGAAATGGCTGTATAACAGCTTCGGGTCAGATTTGGCTTTTGCTGCTATGTCGTTTTCATATTGACGTTGGGCCTCCCTTCTTATCTGTGCATATTCGTTTCTGGCTCTACGACTGCTCTCCTTATTCTCCTGGGTTCTTTGCCTTCTATATTTCTTCCATTCCCTAGCACACTTGGTTTTTGCCTCCTTGCATCTTTGGGTGAACCATGGGCTCATCCTGGCTTTTCCATTATTCCTGTTACCCTTGGGTACAAACCTCTCCTCAGCCTCCTTGCACATTGTTGCTACATATTCCATCATCTCATTAACTGGCTTCCCTGCCAGTTCTCTGTCCCACTGAACCTCATTCACGAAGTTCCTCATTCCTGTGTAGTCCCCTTTCCTGTATTTTGGTTTCATTTGTCCTGGCCTTCCTGCTTCCCCCTCCACTTGTAGCTCTACTGTTTATTCGAAGCTCAAAACCACATGATCGCTGGCCCCAAGGGGTCTTTCATATGTGATGTCCTCAATATCTGCACTGCTCAAGGTGAATACTAAGTCCAGTCTTGCTGGTTCATCCTCTCCTCTCTCTCTTGTAGTGACCTTACGTGTTGGTACATGAAGTTTTCCAGTACCACCTCCATCATCTTAGCCCTCCATGTATCTTGGCCCCAGTGGCTCCAAGTTCTCCATTCGATCTCCTTGTGGTTAAAGTCGCCCATGATCAGGAGCTTTGCCCTGCATGCATGAGCTCTTCTCGCCACTGTAGCCAGTGTGTCAACCATCGCGCTAGTGCTTTCGTCATACTCTTGCCTTGGCCTCCTGCTGTTCTGTGGTGGGTTATACATCACTGCAATTATCACCTTGGGACCACCAAAGTGAAGCGTTCCCGCTATGTAATCACTTTCTTCTCCGCTGTCTCCTCTCTCCAGCTCATCAAAATTCCATCGGTGTTTGATCAGCAATGCCACTCCTCCACCCCCCCCTGTTCCTTCTGTCTTTTCTCAGGATCTGGTATCCTGCTGGAAAGATGGCATCTGTTATCATACCTGTAAGCTTGGTTTCTGTGATTGCTATGATGTCTGGTGATGCCTCTTTGACTCTTTCGTGCCACTCCTCCCACTTGTTTGTTATTCCATCAGCGTTTGTGTACCATACCTTCAGTTTCCTTTCCAACAAAGTGGCTTGGGGGGGCCTGTGAGGGTGGGAGACCTGGTAGCATACTGTGGGATTCTATGGTTGGGGGTTGGGTGGAAGCTGTGGGTATGGATTGTAGTGTGTTGGGATGGTGTGATAGGTTGTGGGGTTCTGAGGATAGTTGTGTGTGTGCTTGCCCTTGCTGCTCTCTTCTGCTCTGACTGACCTCTGCTGGTTCCATCCTAGTCTCCTTTCCTAGTTCCTTTCGCTTTTTTGTCCTCTCCCTCAGCTGCTGTCTCTCTGTTTGTGTTCTGTCTCTGTCTAGGAACACCTTCTTGTACTCTTCTGAGCTTTTCAACCGTGGTTTCTCTTGGAGGATCCTGTTCCGCACTGTTTCTGTCCTGAGAATCAGCTTGATCGGTCGGTTTCTCCCCTTCAAGTACCCCCCTATTCTCTGAAAATTTACAATCTCATCCATGTCTTCTCCCCCTATTTCCGTGATGATTTTCTCAATCTCCTTTCTTTCTTCCTGCCGTCTTTCAGTGTGTGTCCTTTCCTCTCTCTCCCGAAGCCCATGGATAATCACTGATTTTGCCCTTTCCTTCTCCCATTGCCTCTCCCTCTGTGACTCTGGTTCCTGTCTGTATGTGGTCATTTTCTCCCTTGATTTTTCCAGTGGCTCTTGGTAGCATGGTTGTGCCTCAGCATTCGACCTATCTCCCTCTCCATCTGCACCCATCTGCTCTTCCCTCCACTCCCTGGCCCTTCTTTGCAGGCTGATATGACCTTAGCATAATTCATATCTCCTTCCTTCCTGTTCAGCCTCTCATCTTCGTATGGTGTGTCTTCTCTGGTCACTGCCCCTGAGACTTGCTTAAGCCTGTTTACCTCAAATTCTAGGACCTTTACCCTGGCTACTGCAGTTTCGACTTGTGCCTCCCAATTCTTCGTCTCCTTCTCCAACCTCTTTTCCCATTTCACAGATAGCTCTTTCTCCATTTTTTCAGAGAGCTCTCCTAATTTTCTCTCCCATTCTTGCTCTATCCTTTTCCACTGTTCCTCCATCCATTCCTCCCTACCAGTACCATTGTCATCTGATCCCTGATTCCTGCGAGTCCCAACCATTTTTTTTTTAGTGAAAGAGAGAGAGAAAGAGAAAAAGAAAAAGGGGAGAGAGTGAGAGATAGGGAGAGAGAGAAGGGGAACCTAGAAGGAGGGGAAAAGAAGGGAAAAAGGGGGAGAAAGTGAGAGGGAAAAGGTAAGGGAGAGGGGGGAGTGACAAGGGAAGAGAGAGAGAGATAAAAGAAGAGGAAGAGAGAGAGCAAGAGAGGAAGAGAGAGAGGGAGAGGGAGAGAGAGAGGAAGAGAGAAAGAGTGAGAGGAAGAGAGAAAGGGGGTGGTGGTGATAATAAGGCAGGAGGAGGTGCATTTCCTTCTTAAATCACTTGACCAAGAAAAGGCTGTGGGCCCAGACAAGTTGAGCCCAAGATTGTTGAGAAGATGTGCAGACCAGCTAGCAGCACCTCTAACTTGCATCTTTCAGCACTGCCTAGTACAGTGTAAATGGCCCTCTCTATGGAAAGAGGCAAATGTAGTCCCTGTTCACAAAAAGAAGAGCAGAGCAGAAATCAGCAACTACAGACCAGTGTCACTCCTGTCAATCACTGGTAAGATCCTTGAGACAATAATCTCAAGACAAATGACAGATTTTTTTGACTACCACTCACTACTACTTTGTGATCGTCAATATGGCTTCAGGAAAGGTTACTCTGCTGCTGATCTGTTGTTAAACCTCTCCACTAAGTGGCACCAGTCACTGGATGAATCCAAAGTCAGCTGTGTGGTAGCACTGGACATTGCTGGCGCTTTCGACCGGGTGTGGCACCAGGGCCTCTTAGCAAAACTTCAAGCACTGGGAATTGCAGGCTCTATGCTATGTCTCCTCAGTGATTACCTTCATGGTAGATCTCTAAGTGTAGTCCTCAATGGAACGGAATCAGCAAGGCATCCTATTGGGGCAAGCGTTCCACAAGGAAGCGTACTGGGTCCATTGTTATGGAATGTCTACTTCAACGACCTTCTTCATCTCATCCCAGAAATCACATGCATATGCAGACGACTGTACACTGACATTCACTTATCCAAGAGAAGAAATGCCAGCTGCTCTAAGCTACATCAATCACCAGCTGAGAGCTATATCAGCTTGGGGAAATAGTTGGCAAGTAACATTTGCACCTGAGAAAACGCAAATGATGATCGTCTCTAGGCACCATGATGGTAATGCTGGGGCAGTAGTAAGGATGAATGGGAGGATTGTTGGCACCTGGAGAGAAGTTGATATCCTTGGGGTGAAATTTGACTCCAAACTAACCATGAAGAACCATGTTGTAAATCTTGCAAACAAGGCAGCCAGGAAGCTTACAGCAACTTCGCCGTATCTCGCATCTGCTTGACAGTAGGGGTTGCAAGATCCTGTACGAGGCACAAGTACGCTCACACCTTGAGTATGCTCCACTTTCTTTGGGTTTGCCTGCCCCCCCTCTCATCTGCGACTGCTTGACAGAGTAGAGAACAGAGCAAGACGTCTCATCTCTCGCCTGGACTCATCCTGGATAGATCTGTCATTTCAGCAGAGCCTTCACATAGGAGGGATGTGAGTGGCCTTACTGTTATGTACAAGGCCAATATTGTCAAAATACCACACTTGGATCCACTTTCGAGGACAGCGTGAAACAAGCTTTTATGCCACAAGACGGGCAGAAAGCAGCAACTTCACTCTGGCTGTACCCTTCTCCAGAACATCACTCCATCTGAGATCATACATACCCAGGATGACTCGAGTATGGAAACACATTCGTACAGCATAATGATGTCAACGAGATAAAGTCAGTTGATCAAATGAAAATGCTGGCCCACAGATGGCTCCAACTTCATCCTGTTCCCTACTTGTATGTCTCATAACAATAAAAATGCTTTCAAATGAGCTGATATAGGTAACAGCTCTTAGCTTGCCAATAAAGTTAGGAATCCTTAACCTGTAAATAGCTGTCAATAAAACTAGGGATCCTTAACCTTGTCAAACCCTGTGTTAAAAAAACAAAAAAAAAAAAAAAAAAAAAAAAAAAAAAAAAAAAAAAAAAAAAAAAAATACGAGAGAGAGAGAGAGAGAGGAGAGGGAGATGGGGTGGAAAGGAAGGGTTATAGGGTCACTTCACAGAATGTAAAATCCTAGTATGTGTGTTGTTGTTCGTTGTTGTGTTCAATGTGTGATGGTTGTAACTCACTATTATAGTTGCAGGGTGTTAGCTTCAAGATCTGGCCCTGCCTCTTCACTGCATACAACTAGGTCACTCTCTTCCCTGCTCCATGAGCTAAAAAAAAATCAAACACTACATCACTTTCCAGACAATCCACTATGAACAACTTTGTGAAAAGAAGAGAGCCAAAAAATCGGCGGGTGAATTCTCTGAATCTTCAGCAATGCAAATTGTGATTTGTTGCTGTGTTCATCTCTGGATCTGTCTGTCTCACCTGTCGATTTCTTAGTTTAGTCATGGTCGTATCACTATTCCTCCCCTCTCATCTTCTGTCACTCTTGTCGTCAGGTCATTTTCCATACCCTCTTGAAGCTCTTTGGATTGCCTCACCTTTTCCCTTTCCAATATTCCATTCCTGACAATTTGTGTGGCCAAAACCTGTGCTGAATACTTCAGATCCTAACGTACACGTTGTTCGGGTTCCTTTGAACGATTTCCTTTTGAGATTCTGAATTTTTGTGTTATAGCTACCAGCCCATCTGTCTGTCCTATTGGTTATGTCCCTACTCGGGAGTGCCTGGTGCATTTTCTTTCTCAATTTCCTTTCCTTAGTGAGGTGGGGGTGAAGCTCTGAATCCTATTAGAACTGTACACGGCTGCGGTCTCTTGACGTTCCCATTTATTGAGATGTGCAATTTGGTGTTGATTGTAGGAGGCATTGCTGGAACCAGTAATGCTGTGTCCAGATGCCCTAGGGTATGTCCCGCTCTTGTCCTCATCCGATTGGTCTTTCCTTATGCAAGTTTTAAGGCCTCTGCAACCATAGACACTTCTGCGGTCTTTTTGTCTTCCATCTATAAATTTAGCAGCATAGGTGGGACTGAAGTCCAGTGAGGACGTGCTGCCAGCCTGCAGCCCTGTCTAGACCCCTTTCGTACGTCCTGGTCCTCGCTGTTGGGTTTTCTCATCAATTTAGCCCTGCAACCACATTCAGTGTCTTCCGTTTAATCGAACAGCCGGTCCTCGACATGCACTACTGTGGGACTGTGTCAACGGCGCATCTCTGAACTCCCGTCACGTACATAGACTCGCTGTGTTTACTAACAAGTTTCCTCTTGGATCCATTTCTAGTGTCTCCTTTTCCCTGCCTGTCTCCAGCATTTGCACTGTTGTGGTGAATCTGTGTCAAACGCTTATGTCCAAAAAAATGAATCTACTGTATCTCTCTTTTCCTAGATTGTTGGATGTATTGAGTGGTTACACAGTGATTTCCTTTCTCTGAAACGTTCTGGTTGTCGTTGATAACAGCATTCAGCCTGTTATAGGTGCTCCCCCACTCTTCTCCGGAATCTTCCTCCATGAATTTGCAACTGTCATGCCAGTGACAATGCTGTAGAATAAGCTTAGGGTTGCCTCCTTTTTTAAAAATTGGACTACGTCTGGCTATCTTCCTACCTCAGTAGTCGCCTGTTTCCGATAGATGTGTAAAGGATTATTGTAGTGGTACAACACATAATATCATCCACACATATTCCAGACCTAGAAGTCTAATAACTTCCTAACAAAATATCACTGTGAATGACAAGCCGAGCTCGCCTCGTTCCCTCCCAACAGCATAGCCTGGTTACCCATCACACAGCATCAGCCTGTTCCCTCCTCCACACGCATACCTCGTTTCCCTCTGACACAGCATCGCCTGGTTGCTCCTCACACGCATACTTTCCTCTCACACAGCATCAACCTCGTTCCTCCTGACTCACGAAATCGTAATGGCACGACTGCAAACAAACCATACCACGGGCAGGATTTGAACCCGCGGTCAGAGAGTCTCAAAACTCCAGACCGTCGCGTTAGCCACTGGTGCCTATGCTAACATTCCTATGGTGTAGAAATATACCTAGTTGGACGAATCTTATTTGTGGCTAGCTGGTACAGTGGCAAACGCGACGGTCTGGAGTTTTGAGACTCACTGACCGCGGGTTCAAATCCCGCCCGTGGTATGGTTCGTTCCATCCTCACACAGCATCAACCTCGTTCCCTCCTCACACAGCATCAGCCTGGTTCCCTCCTCACACAGTAGCAGCCTGGTTCCCTCCTCACACAGTAGCAGCCTGGTTCCCTCCTCACACAGCATCACCTGGTTCCCTCACACAGAGCAGCCTGGTTCCCTCCTCACACAGCATCAGCCTGGTTCCCTCCTCACACAGCATCAGCCTGGTTCCCTCCTCACACAGTAGCAGCCTGGTTCCCTCCTCACACAGTAGCAGCCTGGTTCCCTCCTCACACAGCATCAGCCTGGTTCCCTCCTCACACAGTAGCAGCCTGGGTTCCCTCACACAGTAGCAGCCTGGTTCCCTCCTCACACAGTAGCAGCCTGGTTCCCTCCTCACACAGCATCAGCCTGGTTCCCTCCTCACACAGTAGCAGCCTGGTTCCCTCACACAGTAGCAGCCTGGTTCCCTCCTCACACAGTAGCAGCCTGGTTCCCTCCTCACACAGCATTAGCCTGGTTCCCTCCTCACACAGTAGCAGCCTGGTTCCCTCCTCACACAGTAGCAGCCTGGTTCCCTCCTCACACAGTAGCAGCCTGGTTCCCTCCTCACACAGCATCAGCCTGGTTCCCTCCTCACACAGCATCAGCCTGGTTCCCTCCTCACACAGTAGCAGCCTGGTTCCCTCCTCACACAGTAGCAGCCTGGTTCCCTCCTCACACAGCATACAGCCTGGTTCCCTCCTCACACAGTAGCAGCCTGGGTTCCCCTCACACAGTAGCAGCCTGGTTCCCTCCTCACACAGTAGCAGCCTGGTTCCCTCCTCACACAGCATTAGCCTGGTTCCTCCTCACACAGTAGCAGCCTGGGTTCCCTCCACACAGTAGCAGCCTGGTTCCCTCCTCACACAGCATCAGCCTGGTTCCCTCCTCACACAGCATCAGCCTGGTTCCCTCCTCACACAGTAGCAGCCTGGTTCCTCCTCACACAGTAGCAGCCTGGTTCCCTCCTCACACATAGCATCGCCTGGTTCCCTCCTCACACAGTAGCAGCCTGGGTTCCCTCACACAGTAGCAGCCTGGTTCCCTCCTCACGCAGCATCAGCCTGGTTCCCTCCTCACACAGCATCAGCCTGGTTCCCTCCTCACACAGTAGCAGCCTGGTTCCCCTCACACAGTAGCAGCCTGGGTTCCCTCTCACACAGTAGCAGCCTGGTTCCCTCCTCACACAGTAGCAGCCTGGTTCCCTCCTCACACAGTAGCAGCCTGGTTCCCTCCTCACACAGTAGCAGCCTGGTTCCCTCCTCACACAGTAGCAGCCTGGTTCCCTCCTCACACAGTAGCAGCCTGGTTCCTTCCTCACACAGTAGCAGCCTGGTTCCTTCCTCACACAGTAGCAGCCTGGTTCCCTCCTCACACAGCATCAGCCTGGTTCCTTCCTCACACAGTAGCAGCCTGGGTTCCCTCACACAGTAGCAGCCTGGTTCCCTCCTCACACAGTAGCAGCCTGGTTCACTCCTCACACAGTAGCAGCCTGGTTCCCTCCTCACACAGTAGCAGCCTGGTTCCCTCCTCACACAGTAGCAGCCTGGTTCCCTCCTCACACAGTAGCAGCCTGGTTCCCTCCTCACACAGTAGCAGCCTGGTTCCCTCCTCACACAGTAGCAGCCTGGTTCCCTCCTCACACAGTAGCAGCCTGGTTCCATCCTCACACAGCATCAGCCTGGTTCCCTCCTCACATAGTAGCAGCCTGGGTTCCCTCACACAGTAGCAGCCTGGTTCCCTCCTCACACAGTAGCAGCCTGGTTCCCTCCTCACACAGCATCAGCCTGGTTCCCTCCTCACACAGTAGCATCCTGGGTTCCCTCACACAGTAGCAGCCTGGTTCCCTCCTCACACAGTAGCAGCCTGGTTCCCTCCTCACACAGTAGCAGCCTGGTTCCCTCCTCACACAGTAGCAGCCTGGTTCCCTCCTCACAGAGTAGCAGCCTGGTTCCCTCCTCACACAGTAGCAGCCTGGTTTCCTCCTCACACAGTAGCAGCCTGGTTCCCTCCTCTCACAGTAGCAGCCTGGTTCCCTCCTCACACAGTAGCAGCCTGGTTCCCTCCTCACACAGCATCAGCCTGGTTCCCTCCTCACACAGTAGCAGCCTGGGTTCCCTCACACTGTAGCAGCCTGGTTCCCTCCTCACACAGTAGCAGCCTGGTTCCTCCCTCACACAGTAGCAGCCTGGTTCCCTCCTCACACAGTAGCAGCCTGGGTTCCCTCCTCACACAGTAGCAGCCTGGTTCCCTCCTCACACAGTAGCAGCCTGGGTTCCCTCACACAGTAGCAGCCTGGTTCCCCTCACACAGTAGCAGCCTGGTTCCCTCCTCACACAGTAGCAGCCTGGTTCCCTCCTCACACAGTAGCAGCCTGGTTCCCTCACACAGTAGCAGCCTGGTTCCTCCTCACACAGTAGCAGCCTGGTTCCCTCCTCACACAGTAGCAGCCTGGTTCCCCTCACACAGTAGCAGCCTGGTTCCCTCCTCACACAGTAGCAGGCCTGGTTCCCTCCTCACACAGTAGCAGCCTGGTTCCCTCCTCACACAGTAGCAGCCTGGTTCCCTCCTCACACAGTAGCAGCCTGGTTCCCTCCTCACACAGTAGCAGCCTGGTTCCCTCCTCTCTCAGTAACAGTCCCCTACAGACATCCGGTTTCTCCTCTGACAAAATACACAAAAAGATTTTTGCCACTGCTTTTCTTTTCGTAACTGAAGCTGTATAAGCCTTGTGCAAAGTTTTCTCTATAGCTGGAGTTATGAGAGATATATGAGAGTTATGATTATAGTACGAGGGGCGAGAGTTCCGGATGGTACACGTTAGTCGAGGGATTTCTCACACAATTCGCTTGGCTTCCCTGGGCGTAACACGAGGTGATAGTCTTGTTACGCCTTAACTCAGGTTCCGCCATACTGGTACACAACTACTTCACGGAGGGAAAGTACCTAAACAGGTACACATACACTGTCGCTCCTGCAAGATAGTACACACAGATGCTGGTTCTTGTAAAGTTAGCTTTTTTATATCTTGGGGAAACGTAAACCCGTGGATATACAGACCTGTGGAGGGATGCATGGAATGTTAATGCTCAATTGAGGTAGAGACAGAGATAAATTTATAAACAAGAGCCCCTCACCACGTCATGGACCCTCCTTTCGAGGGGTCGTAAAGTTAGAGACAACATGGATTGGATTCACCATATGGTATATAAAGTTAAGCCAGTAGTGACTTCAGCACTACAAATGTGTATAACCTGGTGACTTGCTTTGGTGAGGCATGATGACAGCTGATGACAGGCGTGACAGGCAGATGACAGCTATGATTCACTGCATGATACACAGGTGATCACGCATATATGTGGCGACATGATGACAGGCTGATGACAGGCATGATGGCAACATGATACAGACATATCACAGGATAAATGACAGCATGATAACAGGCATGATGATCAGGCATGAACAGGCATGATGTAAGGATGATGTCAGGCATGATGACAGCATAAATGACAGGCTTGAAAGACAGGCATGATGACAGGCATGATGGCAGGGCATGATGACAGGCATGATACAGCATGATGACAGGCATGAGACAGCATGATGACAGCAATGATACACTAGATCAAGAGCCCAGGCATAAATGACAGGCAGATACAGACTGAGACAGCATGATGGAGGCATGATACAGTCAGATGACAGCATGATCACAGGATAATGACAGCATATGACAGGCATGATGACAGGCATTATGACGCATGATGAAGGCATGATGACAGCACTATCAAATGATGATCAAGATTGATGACAGTCATGCTATTGATGGCAGACATGATGACAGGCATGATGACAGGCATGATGGCAGACATGATGACAGACATGATCACAGGCATGATCACAGGCATGATCACAGGCATGATATGATGACAGACATGATGACAGCATGATGACAGGCTTGATGGCAGACATGATGACAGGACATGATCACAGGCATGATCGGGGACGATCCAGGCATGATGACAGACATGAGAACATGATCACAGGCATGATACAGGCATGATCACAGGCATGATGACAGACATGGTCACTGGCATGATGACAGACATGGTCACTGGCATGATGACAGACATGATGACAGGCATGATGACAGACATGACGACAGGCATGATAACAGGTATGATGACAGGCATGATGTCAGGCATGATGACAGGCATGATGACAGACATGATGGCAGGCATGATAACAGGTATGATGTCAGGCATGATGACAGACATGATGACAGGCATGATGACAGACATGATGACAGACATGATCACAGGCATGATCACAGGCATGATCACAGGCATGATGACAGACATGATGACAGGCATGATGACAGGCATGATGACAGATATGATCACAGACATGAACACAGACATGATGACAGACATGATGACAGACATGATCACAGATATGATCACAGACATGGTGACAGGCATGATGACAGACATGATGAGACATGATCACAGACATGATCACAGACATGATCACAGACATGATCAAAGGGCCCAACACCCCCCCCCCCCCCCCCAAACCGTGGCCTAATATTTTAGTTTGTAATTATGGTGTTATATCACAGTAATTATCTATCTGTTTTTTTTAATCAGAAAGGGAGAGAAGAGAAAATATTGTTGATTGTAAATTACCACTTCTGTCTTCTCCCTTACATTGTTTGGTTATCTCTCTATCGACGATTTTGGTATAGTTTGTGTGGGTGTTACAGCTTGTGAGAGTGTTTTAGCTTGTGTGGGTGTTATAGCTTGTGAGAGTGTTTTAGCTTGTGTGGGTGTTATAGCTTGTGAAAGTGTTTTAGCTTGAGTGGGTGTTATAGCTTGTGAAAGTGTTTTAGCTCGTGTGGGTGTTACAGCTTGTGAGAGTGTTTTAGCTTGTGTGGGTTTATAGCTTGTGAGAATGTTTTAGCTTGGATGGGTTTATATAGCTTGTGAGAAGTGCTTGTAGCTTGTGTGGGTTGATAGATTGGTATGAATGATTTTAGCTTTGTGAGGGTTTTATAGCTTGTGAGGAGTGTTTTTAGCTTGTGTGAGTGTTTATAGCTTGTGAGTGTTTGTTTTAGGCTTGTGTGGGTGTTTAGCTTGTGAGAGTGTTTAGCTTGTGTATGCTTCATAGCTTGTGAGAATGTTTTAGCATGGATGGAGTTTTATAGCTTTGTGAGAGTGCTTAGCTTGTGTGGGTTTTATGCTTCTGAGAGTGTTTTAGCATTGTGTGGGTTTCATAGCTTGTGATGAAGTGTTTTAGCTTGAGTGGTTTTATTGCTTGTGAGAGTGTTTTAGCATGTGTGGGTTCTTTTATAGCTTCTGAGAGTGTTTTAGCTTGTGTGGGTTATAGCTTGTGAGAGTGTTTTAGCTTGTGTGAGTATTATAGCTTGTGAGTGTGTTTTAGCTTGTGTGGGTTTTATAGCTTGTGAGAGTGTTTTACAATTGTGTGGGTGTTATAGCTTGTGAGAGTTGTATGTTTTAGCTTGTGTGGGTTTTTATAGCTTGTGAAGGTGTTTTAGCTTGTGTGGGTTTTATAGCTTGTGAGAGTGTTTTAGCTTTAGTGGGTTTTACAGCTTGTGAGAGTGTTTTAGCTTGTGTGGGGTTATAGTTGTGGAGTGTTTTAGCTTGTGTGTGGTTTTATAGCTTGTGAGAGTGTTTTAGCTTGTGTGGGTGTTATAGCTTGTGAGAGTGTTTTAGCTTGTGTGGGTTTTATAGCTTGTGAGAGTGTTTTAGCTTGTGTGGGTTTTATAGCTTGTGACAGTGTTTTAGATTGTGTGAGTGTTATAGCGTCTGTGAGTGTTTTAGCTTGTGTGGGCGTTATAGCTTGTGAGAGTGTTTTAGCTTGTGTGGGTTTTATAGCTTGTGAGAGTGTTCTAGCTCTGTGTGGGTTGTTGTTACAGCTTGTGGAGAGTATTCTAGCTTAAAAAACCCCCCAAACTTGGGTGGGCTTTATAGCTTGTGAGAATGTTTTAGAATGGGTGGGTTTTATAGCTTGTGAGAGTGTTTTAGCTTGTGTGGGTTTTATAGCTTGTGAATATGTTTTAGCTTGTGTGGGTTTTATAGCTTGTGAGAGTGTTTTAGCTTGTGTGTGTTTCATAGCTTGTGAGAGTGTTTTAGCTTGTGTGCGTGTTATAGCTTGTGAGAGTGTTTTAGCTTGTGTGGGTTTTATAGCTTGTGAATATGTTTTAGCTTGTGTGGGTATTATAGCTTGTGAGAGTGTTTTAGCTTGTGTGTGTTTCATAGCTTGTGAGCGTGTTTTAGCTTGTGTGGGTTTTATAGCTTGTGAGAGTGTTTTAGCCTGTGTGGGTTTTATAGCTTGTGAGAGTGTTTTAGATTGTGTGGGTATTATGGCGTGTGAGGATGTTTTAGCTTGTGTGGGTTTTATAGCTTGTGAGAGTGTTTTAGCTTGGGTGGGATTTATAGCTTGTGAGAGTGTTTGTTTTAGACTTGTGTAGGTTTTGTGGCATGTGATGAGTGTTTTAGTTGTGTGGGTTTTTTAGCTTGTGAGAGTGTTTTAGCTTGTGTGGGTTTTATAGCTTGTGAGAATGTTTTAGCTTGTGTGGGTTCTAAAGCTTCTGAGACTGTTTTAGCTTGTGTAGGTATTATAGCTTCATAGAGTGTTTTAGCTTGTGTGGGTTTTATAGTTTTTGACAGTGTTTTAGCTTGTGTGGGTGTTATAGCTTGTGAGAGTGTTTTAGAGTGTTACGATTTTATAGCTTCTGAGAGTGTTTTAGCTTGTGTGGGTGCTATGGCTTGTGAGAGTGTTTTAGCTTGTGTGGGTTTTATAGCTTGAGAGAGTGTTTTAGCTTGTGTGGGCTTTATAGCTTGCGTGAATGTTTTAGCTTGTGTGGGTTTTATAGGTTGTGAGAGTGATTTAGCTTGAGCGGGTGTTAAAGCTTGTGAGAGTGTTATATCTTGTGTGAGTTTTATAGCTTGTGAGAATGTTTTAGCTTGTGTGGGTTTTATAGCTTGTGAGAGTGGTTTAGCATGTGTGGGTTTTATAGCTTGTGAGAGTATTTTAGCTTGAGTGCGTTTTATAGCTTGTGAGAGTGTTTTAGCTTGAGTGGGTTTTATTGCTTGTGAGAGTGTTTTAGCTTGTGTGGGTTTTATAGTTTGTGAGAGTGCTTTAGCTTGTGTGGGCTTTACAGCTTAAGAGAATGTTTTAGCTTGTGTGGGATTTATATCTTGTGAGAATGTTTTAGCTTGTGTGGGATTTATAGCTTGTGAGAGTGTTTTAGCTTGTGTAGGTTTTGTAGCTTGTGAGAGTGTTTTAGCTTGTGTGAGTTTTATAGCTTGTGAGAATGTTTTAGCTTGTGTGGGTTTTAAAGCTTGTGAGAGTGTTTTAGCTTGTGTGGGTGTTATAGCTTGTGAGAGTGGTTTAGCTTTGTGTGGGCTTTATAGCTTTTGAGAGTGTTTTAGCTTGTGTGGGTTTTATAGCTTGTGAGAGTGTTTTAGCTTTTGTGGGTTTTATAGCTTGAGAGAGTGTTTTAGCTTGTATGGGTGTTATAGCTTGTGAGAGTGTTTTAGCTTGTGTGGGTTTTATAGCTGGAGAATGTTTTAGCTTGTGTGGGTGTTATAGCTTGTGATAGTTTGTTTTAGCTTGTGTAGGTTTTTATAGCTTGTGAGAGTGTTTTAGCTTGTGTGGGTTTTATAGCTTGAGAGAGTGTTTTAGCTTGTGTGGGTGTTATAGCTTGTGAGAGAGTTTTAGCTTGTGTGGGTTTTATAGCTTGTGAAAATGTTTTAGCTTGTGTGGGTGTTATAGCTTGTGAGAGTGTTTTAGCTTGTGTGGGTTCTATAGCTTCTGAGAGTGTTTTAGAGTGTTTTGATTTTTTAGCTTCTGAGAGTGTTTTAGCTTGTGTGGGTGCTATGGCTTGTGTGAGTGTTTCAGCTTGTGTGGGTTTTATAGCTTGAGAGGAGTTTGTTTTAGTCGTAGTGGGTTTTATATGCTTTGTGCAGAGTGTTTAATTGTTTTGATTTATAGCTTGTGAGAGTGTTTTTAGCTTGTGTGGTATTATGGCGTTGTGTGAGAGCGTTTTAGCTTGTGTGGGTTTATAGCTTGAGGTGTTTTAGCTTGCGTGGGTTTTATAGCTTGTGAGAGTGTTTAGCTTGGTGGTGGGTTTTATAGCTTTGTTGAGAGTGTTTTTTCTTGTGTGGGTTTATAGCTGAGAGTGTTTTAGCTTGTGTGAGGTTTTTATAGACTTGGGAGAGTGTTTTAGCTTGTGTGGGTTTTAGAGCTTGTGAGAGTGTTTTAGCTTGTGTGGGTATTATAGCTTGAGAGTGTTTTAGCTTGTGTGGGTTTTATAGCTTGAGAGTGTTTTAGCTTGTGTGGGTTTTGTAGCTTGTGAGAGTGTTTTAGCTTGTGTGGGCGTTATAGCTTGTGAGAGTGTTTTAGCTTGTGTGGGTTTTATAGTTTGTGAGAGTGTTCTAGCTTGTGTGGGTGTTACAGCTTGTGAGAGTGTTCTAGCTTGGGTGGGCTTTATAGCTTGTGAGAATGTTTTAGAATGGGTGGGTTTTATAGCTTGTGAGAGTGTTTTAGCTTGTGTGGGTTTTATAGCTTGTGAATTTGTTTTAGCTTGTGTGGGTTTTATAGCTTGTGAGAGTGTTTTTAGCTTTGTGTGTGTTTCATAAAAAGCTTGTGAGAGTGTTTTAGCTTGTGTGCGTGTATAGCTTGTTTGTGTGTGTTTTAGCTTGTGTGGATCTTTATAGCTTGTGAATAATGTTTTAGCTTGTGTGGGGTATTATAGCTGTGAGGGAGTGTTTTAGTTGTGTGTGGGTTTTTCATAGCTTTTGTGAGAGTGTTTAGCTCTGTGGGGGTTTTATAGCTTGTGAGAGTGTTTTAGCTTGTGTGGGTTTTATAGCTTGTGAGAGTGTTTTAGCTTGTGAGGGTTTTATAGCTTGTGAGAGTGTTTTAGCTTGTGTGAGTTTTATAGCTTGTGAGAGTGTTTTACCATGTTTAGGTTTTATAGCTTGTGAGAGTGTTTTTGCTTGTGTGGGTTTTATAGCTTGTGAGAGTGTTTTAGCTTGTGTGGGTTTTATAGCTTGTGAGAGTGTTTTAGCTTGTGTGGGTTTCATAGCTTGTGAGAGTGTTTTAGCTTGTGAGGGTTTTATAGCTTGTGAGAGTGTTTTAGCTTGTGTGAGTTTTATAGCTTGTGAGAGTGTTTTACCATGTTTGGGTTTTATAGCTTGTGAGAGTGTTTTAGCTTGTACTCACCTATTTGTACTCACCTATTTGTGGTTGCAGGGTTCGAGTCACAGCTCCTGGCCCCACCTCTTCGCTGATTGTTACTAGGTCTTCTCTCTCCCTGCCCCATGAGCTCTATCATACCTCGCCTTAAAACTATGTATGGTTCCTGCCTCCACTACATCACTTTCTAGGCTATTCCATGGCCTGACTACTCTATGACTGAAGAAATACTTCCTAACATCCCTTTGATTCATCTGAGTCTTCAACTTTCAATTGTGACGTCTTGTGTCTGTGTCCCATCTCTGGAGCATCCCATCTAGGTCCACCTTTTCTATTCCGCGCAGTATTTTATATGTCGTTATCATGTCTCCCCTGACCCTCCTGTCCTCCAATGTCGTCAGGCCGATTTCCCTCAACCTTTCTTTGTAGGACAATCCCCGTAGCACTGGGACTAGTCTTGTTGCAAACCTTTGCACTTTCTCTTATTTCTTGACGTGCTTGACTAGGTGTGGGTATTATGGCGTGTGAGAGTGTTTAACTTGTGTGGTTTTCATAGCTTGTGAGAGTGTTTTAGCTTGTGTGGGTGTTATAGCTTGTGAGAGTGTTTTAGCTTTTGTGGTTTTCATAGCTTGTGAGAGTGTTTTAGCTTGTGTGGGTGTTACAGCTTGAGAGAGTGTTTTAGCTCGTGTGAGTGTTATAGCTTGAGAGTGTTTCAGTTTGTGTGGGAGTTATAGCTTGAAAGAGTGTTTTAGCTTGTGTTTGTGTTATAGCTTGTGAGAGTGTTTTAGCTTGTATGGGTGTTATAACTTGTGAGAGTGTTTTAGCTTGTGTTGGTTTTATAGCTTGTGAGAATGTTTTAGCTTGTGTGGGTTTTATAGTTGTGGTGTGAGTGTTTTAGCTCGTGTGGGTTTTATAGCGTTGATAGTGTTTTCGCTAGTGTGGGTTTTTACCTTCTGCGAGTGTTTTATCTTGTGTGGGTTTATACTTCTGGGAGATGTTTTAGTTGTGGTGGGGTTTTATAGCTTCGTGAAGTGTTTTAGCTTGTGTGGGTTTTATTAGCTTGCACAGAGTGTATTCAGCTCTTTTGTGGAGTTATATCGCTTGTGAGAGTGTTTTAGTTGGTGTGGGTGTTATAGCTTTGTGAGAGTGTTGTATTGATTGTTTTGTGTTATCGGCTTGTGAGGTGTTTTACCTTTACTCACCTATTGTATCACCTTATATGATGGTTGCAGGGGTCGAATCACAGCTCTGGCCCGTCGCCTTTCGCTGTTTGCTACTACGTTTCTCTCCCTGCCCATGAGCTTTATCATACCTCTGCTTCAAACTATGTATGGTTCTGCACCTCACTACATCACCTTTCTAGGCTATTCCATGGCCTGACTACTCCTATGACTGAGGAAATACTTCCTATCATCATTTGATCATCTGCGGTCTTCAATGTCCAAATTATGACGTCGTGGTGTACTGTGTTGTGAGAGTGTTATAGCTTGTGTTGGAGTTATAGCTTGCCGAGAGTGTTTTAGCTTGTGTGGGGTGTTAGATACCTTGTGAGAGTGTTTTAGCTCTTGTGTTGCGTTTATTGCTTGTGAGAATTTTTAGCTTGGCCTGTATGTTTTATTGTTTGTGACGGGTGTTTTAGTAGGTGAGTGTATAGGCTTGTGTGAGTGTTCTAGCTGTGTGGGCCATTATCATTGTGAGACCTGTTTCGCTAGTGTGGGTGTTATTTGGTTTATGAGAAGTGTTTTAGCTTGTGTTGGTGTTAATGCTTGTGAAAGTGTTGTGCTTGTGTGGGTATTTTAAAAACTAGTCGAGATGTTTTAGCTTGTGTCGGGCGTTTGATAGTTGAGAGAGTCGTTCTGTTGTGTGTTGTGGGCTGTTTTTGCTTTCGTCCAAGTCCCATGTGACGGGTGTATTCGCCTTGTGTGGGTTTTAAATTGTGGATGTTTTAGCTTGTGTGGGTTTTATGTAGCTTGTGATGAGTGTTTTCGCTTGTGTGTGGTTTTATAGCTTGTGATAGTGTTTTGCTTGCGCCCCCCCCACCACACCCCACCCCCCCCCCCCCTGGATTTTTTATAAGTTGTGAGAGAGGTTTAGTCTGTGTAGGTTTTAGTGTTGTGGAGTGTTTAGTTGTGTGGGTTTTTAGCTTGTGAGGAGTGCTTTAGTTGCGTTGGGTTTTATAGTTTGTGAGAGTGTTTTAGCTTGTGTAGGTTTTGTAGCTTGTGAGAGTGTTTTAGCTTGTGTGGGTGTTATAGCATGTGAGAGTGTTTTAGCTTTTGTGGGTTTATATCTTGAGAGAGTGTTTTACCTTGTGTGGGTTTTATAGCTTGTGAGAGTGTTTTAGATTGTTTTGATTTTATAGCTTGTGAGAGTGTTTTAGCTTTTGTGGGTTTATAGCTTGAGAGAGTGTTTTAGCAGGTGTGGTATTATGGCGATGTTAGAGTGTTTTAGCTTTGTTGTGGGTGTTATGAGCTGAGAGTGTGTTTTAGCTCGGTGTTGGGTGTTATAGCTTCTTGAGAGTGTTTTAGCTTTTGTAGAGGTGTTTATGCTTGCTGAGAGTGGTTTTAGCTTTTGTAGGTGTTATATCTTGTGTGAGTGTTTTAACTTGTATGGGTGTTTTTAACTTGAGAGAGTGTTTTAGTGTTTTGTGGGTTTTGTTGCTTTGAGAATGTTTTAGCTTGTGTGGGTTCTCGTTAGCATTGTGAGAGTGTTTTGTAGCTTTTGTGAGTGTTATAGCTTGTATGGAAAGTTTTTAGCGTGTGGGTGTATAGAAGTTGTGAGAGTGTCTTTAGCTTGTGTGGAGTTACAGCTTGTGAGAATGTGTTTTAGCTTGTTGTGGGTTTGTAGCTCTTGTGAGAGTGTTTCCAGCTGTTATGGGTTTATATGGCTTGTGGAGAGTGTTTGCTTGTTGTGGGTATTTAGCTTTGAGAGTGTTTTTAGCTTTTAGTGGGTTTTTATAGCTTCCTAGAGGTTTTAGCTTGTATGGGTTTTATATGCTTGTGCAGAGTGTTTTAGGTTGTGTTGGTTTTTATTAGCTTTTGAGCGTGTTATAGCTTGAGTGGGCTTTATCGCTTCTGACAATGGTTTAGCTTTTGTGAATATTTATATATCTCCGAGAGTGTTTTCGCTTGTGTGGGGTTTTTATAGCTTGTGAGAGGGTTTTAGTTGTGGAGGTTTTATAGCTGTGAGAGTGTTTTCGCTTGTGTGGGTTTTTTTAGCTTGTTGAGAGGTGTTTTAGCTTGCGTGGGTTTTATAGCTTGTGAGAGTGTTTTAGCTTGTGTAGGGTTTTCTACTGTGTGAGGAGTGGTTTTAGCTTGTGTTGGGTGTTATAGCATGTGAGATCGTGTTTTTGCTTTTGTGTAGTTTATAGCTTGAGAGAGTTGTTTTTGCTTGTGTGGGGTTTTATGCTTGTGAGAGTGTTTTCGATTTTATGATTTATAGCTTGTGAGAGTGTTTTAGCTTGTGTGCGTATATTCTGGCTGTGTGAGAGTGTTTTAGCTTGTGTGGGTTTTATCGCTGTGAGAGAGTGTTTTAGATTGTTTGGATTTTATAGTTGTGAGAGTGTTTTAGCTTTTGGCTGGGGTATTATGGCGAGTGAGAGTGTTTTAGCTTGTGTGGGTGCTGTTAAAGCTTTTGAGCGTGTTTAGCTTCTGGTAGGTGATTTTATAGTGTGAGTGTGTTTAGCTTTTTGTAGGTGTTACAGCTTGTGAGAGTGTTTTTAACAGTTGTCTGGGTTTAACTTGTTGAGAGTGTTTAGCTCGACGGGGTTTTGTTGTTGAGAGAATGTTTTAGCTTGTGTGGGTTTCATAGCTTGTGAGAGTGTTTTAGCTTGTGTGAGTGTTATAGCTTGTGAGAATGTTTTAGCTTGTGTGGGTGTTATAGCTTGTGAGAGTATTTTAGCTTGTGTGGGCTTTAGCAGCTTGTGAGAAGGTTTTAGCTTGTTGTGGGTTTTTTATAGGTTGGAGAGTGTTTTCGTTGTTGTGGGTTTTATAGCCTTGTTGAGATGTGTGTTTTCAGCTTGTGTGAGTGTTATAGTTGTGAGAATGTTTTAGCTTGTGTGGGTGTTTAACGCCATGTGAGATGTATTTTAGCAGAGAAGTGTGGGCTTTACAGACTTGAGAGATATGTTTTAGCTTGTGTGGCGTTTTTTATCATGTGAGAGTGTTTGCTTTGACAGTTGTGTGGGTTTTATGCTTGTGAGAGTGTTTTTGCTTGTGTGGTTGTGTTAATGCTTGTGAGGAGTGTTTTAGTTGCTGTGTGGGTTTTATAGCTTGTGAGGAATGTTTTAGCTTGTTGTGGGTGTTATTGCTTGTGTGAGTGTTTTAGCTTGTGTGGGTTTTATAGCTTGTCTTAGGGTGTTTTAGGTTGTGTTGGTTTTATTAGCTTCATGAGGAGTTGTGTTTTAAGCTTTGGTGGGTTTTATTCGCCTTACTGAGAGTGTTTTAGCTTGTGTGGGCTTTATACCTAAGTGCCAGTTTTAGCTTGTCTGGGTTTTATAGCTATGTGAGGAGTGTTTTAGCTTGTTTGGTGTTATAACTTGATGAGAGGTGTTTAGCTTGTGGTAGGTTTTATTGTGTGATGAATGTTTTAGCTTGAGGTTGGTTTTATTGGCGTGTGGGTGTTTTAGCTTGTGTGAGTGTTCTAGTGTGGAGTGTGTTCTAGGCTGTTGTGGGGCATTTTAAACTCTGTGAGATGTTTTAGCTGGTCGTGGGTGTTATTGTTTATGAGAGTTGTTTTAGCTTGTGTTGGTGTAATTGCTTCGTGTAAGTGTTTTAGCTTGTGTGGGTTTTATAAACCTTGTGAGAATGTTTTCGCTGGTGTGGGTTTTATAGCTTTGTGAGCCGTGTTCTAGATGTGTGGGTGTTATAGCTTGTGAGGGTGTTTTAGCTTGATGTGGGTTTTAAATAGTGAGAATGTTTTAGCTTGTGTGGGTGTTTTATAGCTTGTGAGAGGGTTTTCGCTTGTGTGGGTTTTATAGCTTGTGATAGTGTTTGGTGCTTGCGTTGGATTTTTAGAAGTTGGGAGAGTCGTTTTAGCTTGTGTTGGTTTTGTAGCTTGTGAGAGTGTCTATAGCTTGTGTTGGTTTTTTAGCTTGAGAGACGTGACTTTAGTTGCTGTTGGTTTTATGTTTGTGAGAGTGTTTTAGCGTGTGTTAGGGTTTTGTAGTTGTGAGAGTGTTTTAGCTTGTCTGGGGGTGTTATAGATGTGAGAGTGTTTTCGCTTTTGTGGGTTTATAGTTGAGAGGTGTTTTACCTTGTGTGGGTTTTATAGCCTTGTGTGAGAGTTTTAGATTGTTGATTATATAGCTTGTGAGAGTGTTTTAGTTTCTCTTTGTGGGTTTTATAGCTTGATGAGAGAGTGTTTTAGTTGTGTGGGGTTTATGGCGTAGTTTAGAGTGTGTTAGCTTGTGTGGGTGTTATAAGCTGTGAAGAGTGTTTTGCTTGTGTATTGGGTGTTACAGCTTTTGTAGTGTTTAGCTAGTTTGGGCTTTATAGATTGTGGATATGTTTTGAGCTTGTGTGGGTTTTATAGCTTGTGAGAGTGGTTTAGCTTGTGATGGTGTTAGATAGCTTGTGGAGAATTGTTTTAGCTTGTGTGGTTTTTTTTGCTTGTGAGCTTGTTTTAGCTTGTATGAGGTTTTTGAGCTTCGTGGAGAGTGTTTTACGCTTGTGTGAGTTTTATAGCTTGTCGAGAGTGTTTAAGCTAGTGTGGGTTTTCGTAGCTTTGAGAGTGTTTAGCTATTGTGGGGCTTTATTGCTTATGGAGGAATGTTTTAGATTGTTGCGTTTTAATAGATTGGAGAGTGTTCTTTGCTTGTGTGGGTATTATAGCCTATGAGATGTGTTTTCTGCTTGTGTGGGTTTTTATAGCTCTGAGAGTGTTTCTATGCTTGAGTGCGTTTTGTGGCTTTGAGAATGTTTCTAGCTTGTGTGCGTTTTATCCATTGTGAGAGTGTTTTAGCTTTTGTGGGTTTTATTAACTTGTGAGTGTGTTTTGGATTGTTTTTGATTTTATAGCTTTGTGAGAGTGGTTTTAGCTTGTGTGGGTTTTATAGCTGTGAGAGTATTTTAGCGTGCTGTGAGTGTTATGGCTTGTGCGAGTCCCTTTTAGCTTTGTGTGGGTGTTATAGCTTGGTTAGACGGTGGTTATGCCTTGTGTGGGTGTCTATGTCTTGTGTGGGATTCATAGCTTGTGAGGAGTGTTTTAGCTTGTGTGTGTTTTATAGCTTTGTGAGGAGTGTTTAGCTTGTGCATATTTTATAGCTTGTGAGGTGTTTTTGCTTTTGATGGGTTTTATAGCTTGGTAGAGAGTGTTTTAGTAGCTTCTTTTGATTTTATCAGCTTTGAGAGCGTGTTTGAGTTTTGGCATGGGTATTATGGCGTGTAGAAGAGTGTTTTAGCTGTGTGGGTTTTCTAGCTTTTGGAGAGTTTTAGTTGGTGTGTGTTTTATAGATAGTGAGAGTGTTTAGCTTGTGTGAGAGGGTTTTTTAGCTTGTGAGGGCTGTTTTAGCTTGTGTGGGTGTTATAAGCTTGTGAGAGTGTTTTGCTTGGTGGGTGTTATAGCTTGCCGGCGTGTTTTAGGGCCCTTGTTGTTGGGTGAGTTATAACTTGTGAGAGTGTTTTAGGCATGTGTTGGTGTTATTGCTTGTTGAGAATGTTTTTGCTGAGTGTGTTTTATAGGCTGGTGAGGGTGTTTTTGCTTGTGTGAGTTATTAGCTTGTGATGAGTTTTTCTAGCTTGTGCGTGGGCTTTACTAACTGTGAGAATGTTTTAGTCTCTGTGTGGGTGTTATTGTTTATGAGAGAGTTTTAGTCTTGTGTTGGTGTTATTGCTTTGAAATTGTTTAGCTTGTGTGGGTTTTAAACTTGTGAGAATGTTTTATCTTGTGTTCGGGTTTATAGCTTGTGAGAGTGTTTTCCGCTTGTGTGGGTTTATATCGCTTGTGATATTGTTTTAGCTTGCGTGGTTTTATCAAGTTGTGAGCGTGTTTAAGCCTTGCTGTAGGTTTTGTGTTTGTGAGAGTGTTTTAGCTTGTTGGGTTTTTTGCTTGTGAGAAGTGCTTCTAGGCTTGCGTGGGTTTGATAGTTTGTGAGAGTGTTTTAGTTGTGTAGGTTTTTGTAGCTTGTGAGAGTGTTTTAGTCTTTTTGGGTTATGCTTGAGGGAGAGTGTTTGTTACCTTGTGTAGGGTTTTGTATGCTTGAGAGAATGTTTTTGCTTGTGTGGGTTTCTAATGCTTGTGAGAGTGTTTAGCTTGTGTGAGTGTTATAGCTTGTGAGATTGATTTCGTTGTGTGGGTGTTCTTAGCTTGTGAGATGTATTTTAGCTTGTGTGGGCATTTACTGCTTGTGATGAATGTTTTAGCTTGTGTCGGGTTTTTTCGCTTGTGAGACGTGTTTTGCTTGTGTGGTTTATATAGCGTGTGAGAGGTGTGTTAGCTTGTCGTGGGTGGTATAGCTTTCGTGAGAGTGTTTTTACGCTTGTGAGGGTGTTGTATAGCTTGTGAGAATGTTTTCGCTTGTGGTGTTATGCTTGTGAGAGTGTTTTGGCCTTGTGTGGGTTTTTATAGCCTTTTCAGAGTGTTTTTAGCTTGTGTGGGTTTTTTATAGCTTCTGAGAGTGTTTTAGTCTATTTGGGGGTTTATAGTTATGAGAGTTGTTTTAGCTTGTGTGGGCTTAATAACTTAAGAGAAAGTTTTAGCTTGTGTCGGGGTTTTTATAGTTGTGAGAGTGTTTGACTTTTTGTGGGTTTTATGTTGGAGAGTTGTTATAGCTTGTGTGGGCTTATAATTAAGAGAAAGTTTTTAGCTTCGTCTGGGTTTTATCGCTTGTGAGAGTGTTTTTCAGCTTGTGTGGGCTTCCACCTATAGCTTGTGTGAGTGTTTTCCGCTTGTGTGTGGTTTTATAGCTTCTGAGATTGTTATAGCTGTTTTTTTGTGGGTTTTATAGCTTGTGTGAGTGTGTTTAGCTTGTGTGGGTTTGTTAGCATCTGAGAGTGTTTAGCTTGTGTGGGTTGTATACGTTGCGAGTGTTTTATCTTGTGTGGGTTTTATACATTCTGGGAGTGTTTTAGCTTGTGTGGGTTTTATAGCTTGTGAGAGGGTTTTAAGCTTTGTGTGGGTTGTTATAGCTTGCAACGAGTTGGTTTAGCTTTGTGAGTTTATAGCCTTTTTGGTTGAGAGTGTTTTAGCGTGTGAGGGTTTTATCGCTTGTGTGAGGTTTGTTGTAGATTGTTTTATTTGATTTTATAGCTTGGTGAGAGTTGTTTTCCCTTGTACGCAACATATTTGTACTCACCTTATTAGTGGTTTCAGGGGTTCGAATCACAGCTCTGGCCGCCCGCTCTTTCGCTGTGTGCTACTACGTCTTTTCATCCTTCCTGCCCCATGAGCTTATAATAACCCTCCGCCCCGATACACACTAGGTATGGTTCCTGCTGTCCACTACATCACTTTCTTAGGCTGGTATTCCCATGGGCCTGGACTACTCTATGACTGAAAGAGAATCTTCCTAAACATCCTCTATGATTCATTGGAGTACTTCAACCTTCCAATTATGAGTCTTGGTGTCTGTGCTCCCATCCTCTGGAACCATCCCCCATTAGGTCCACCTTGTCTATCTGGCGCAGCGTGTCTATGTCGTTTACTGTCTGCTGACCCTCCTGTCGCCTCATGTCGTCAAGCGATTTCCTATACCTTTCGTGTAGGAAATCCCGTAGCTTTGGGACTGTGCTAGTTGCAAACCTTTGCACTTTCTCTTATTCTTGACATAGCTTGACTAGGTGTGTGCGGGTCTTATGGCGTGTCGAGAGTGTTTTAGCTGTGTGGGGATGTTTAGCCTTGTGAGGTGTTTTGCTGTGTGGTTTTTATCAGTTTCTGATAGTGTTTTAGCTTGATGTGTATGTTATAGCTTGTGCGAGTGTTTTAGCTCGTGTGGGTGTTATAGCTTGTGAGGGTGTTTTAGCTGGTTGAGTGTGTAAAGGCTTGAGAGTGTTTCAGCTTGTAAGGTGTTCTCTCGCTTTGCTCCGAGTGTTTTAGCTTGGAGTGGGTGTTATAGCTTGTGAGAGTGTTTTAGCTTGTTACTGGGTGTTAATAACTAGTGAGAGTGTTTATGCTTGTGTTGGTTTTGTAGCTTGTGTGAGTATGTTTGAGCTTGTGTGGTATTTTATGAGCTTGTGATAGTGTTTTAGATTGTGTGAGTGTTTATAGCGTCTATGGGTGCTTTAGCTTTGTGTGGGTGTTAAGTTTGTGGTGTGTTGTTTTAGCTTGTGTGGGTGTTAGAGCTTTTGAGCTGTTGTTTTATGCTTCTTTAGGTGTTATTGTTTGTGGAGAGAGTTTTAGGCTTTTGTAGGTGTTTATAGCTTGTGATCGAGTGTTTGTAACTTGTACTGGGCTGTGATAACTTGATAGAGTGTTTTAGCTAAGTGTGGGTTTTGTTGCTTGAGAGCATGTTTTAGCTTGTGTGGGTTTCATAGCTTGTGAGAGTGTTTTAGGCTTGTGTGAGGTTATAGTTTGTGAGTAATGTTTTAGCCTGTGTGGGTGTTAGTAGCTTGTGAGAGTGCTTTAAGCTTGTGGTGGGTGTTACCAGCTTGTGAGATGTTTTTGTTTTGTGGGTTTGATAGCTTGTGGATGGTTTCGCAGTTGTATGGGTTTTGATTGCTTGTGAGGAGTGTTTTAGATTGTGTGGGGTTTTAGTAGCTTCTGAGAGTGTTATTAGATATTGTGGGTTTATAGCGTTCCGAGAGGTTTTAGGCTTGTATGGGTTTTATAGTTTGTGAGAGTGGTTTTAGGTTGTGTTGGTTTGATAGCTCTTTTGAGAGTGTTTTAGCTTGTAGTGGGGCTTTATTGTTCTGACTCAATGTTTTTTGCTTTTGTGAATTATTAGCTTCGAGCAGTGTTTTAGCTTGTGTTGGTTTTATAGATTGTTGAGAGGTGTTTTAGCTTTGTGTGGTTTTATAGCTTGTGAGAGTGTTTTCGCTTGTGTGGGTTTTATAAACTTGTGGCAGGTTGGTTCTTTAGCTTGGTGGGTTTTTATAGCTGTGAGAGATGTTTTTAGCTTGTGTAGGTTTTGTAGCTTGTGAGCAGTGTTTTAGCTTTGTGTGGTGTTAGTAGCATGTGAGTGTGTTTTGCTTTGTAGGTTTAATGCTTGAGAGTGTGTTTTAGCTTGTGTGGGGTTTTATAGCTTGTCTGAGAGTTGTTTTAGATTGTATTGATTTTGTATGCTTGTGAGTGTGTTTTAGCTTGTGTGGGGTATTATGGCGTGTGAGATGTAAGTGTTTTAGCTTGTTGTTGTGGGTTTTATAGCTGTGAGAGTGTTTTAGATTGTTTAGATTTTAATATGCTGGAGAGTGTTTTAGCTTGGGTGCGGTATTATGGCGAGTGAGAGTGTTTTAGCTTGTGTGGGACTGTTATAGCTTTTGGGTGTTTTAGCTTTCTGTCAGGTAGTTTTAGCTTGTGAGAGAGGTTTTAGATTTTGTAGGTGTACAGCTTGTGAGAGGTTTGGCTTGTATAGGATGTTTAACTTGTGAGAGTGTTTTAGCTCGTGTGTGGGTTTTGTTGCTTGAGAGGAATGTTTTAGTGGTGTGGGTTTCATTAGCTTGTGATGAGTTGTTTTAGCTTGCCTGTGTGCAGTGTTATAGTTGTGAGATGTTTTAGCTTGTCGTGGGTGTTATAGCCTTGTGAGAGTTATTTTAGCTGTGTGGGCTTTACAGACTTTGTGAGAATGTTTTTGCTTGTTGTGGGTTTTTTAGCTTGTGAGAATGTGTTTATCTTGTGTGGGTTTTATAGCTGTGAGAGTGTTTTAGCTTGTGTGAGTGGTTATAGCTTGTGAGAAATGCTTTTGCTTGTGGTGTGGGGTGTTATAGCTTGTGAGAGTATATATCTTGTGTGGGCTTTACAGCTTGGGTGTGAGATTGTTTTTAGCTTGTGTGGGAGTTTTTTTATCATGTGAGAGTGTTTTAGCTTGTGTGGGTTTTATAGCTGTGAGAGTTGGTTTTGGATTATAATAACTTGTGTGGGTGTTATAGCTTGTGAGAGTGTTTTAGCTTGTGTGGGATTTATAGCTGGTGTGAATTGTTTTAGCTTGTGTGGGTGTCATCGCTTGTGCGAGTGTTATAGCTTGTGTGGGTTTTATAGCTTGTCAGACGTGTTTTAGCTTGTGGGGTTTTATAGCTTCTGAGAGTTTTTGTTGTGTAGGGCTTTATAACTTAGAGAAAGTTTTAGACTTGTCTGGGTTTTATAGCTTGTGGAGAGTGTTTTAGCTTTTGTGGGGTTTTTATAGTTCTGGAGTTGTCTTTAGCTTGTGTGGGCTTTATTCACCTTTTAAGGAGAAGTTTTAGTTTGTCTGGGTGTTTATAGCGTGTGAGAGTGTTTTTAGCTGTGTGTGGGCCCTTTATAGCTTGTGTGGAGGTTTTAGCTTGTGTGTGTTTATATCGCTTCTGAGAGTGTTTTTAGCTCTTTGTGTGGGTTTAATAGCTGTGGTGAGTTCATTGTTTTAGCTTTGTGTGGGTTTATAGCTTCTGAGAGAGTGTTTTAGCTGGTGTGGGTTTTATACCTTCTTGGGATGGAGTGTTTGTTCTTGTGTGGGTTTTATCCTTCTGGAGGTGTTTTAGCTTGTGTTGGTTTATAGCTTGAGAGAGTGGTTTTAGCTTGGGTGGGTTTATAGCCTTGCAAGAGTGTTTTAGCCTTTTGTGCGTGCAGACGTTTTATAGCTTGTCGAGAGTGTTTAGCTTGTGTGGGTTTTTAGCTTGTGATGTGTGTGTTTTAGATTGTTTTGATTTTTTAGTTGTGAGAGTGTTTTTACCTTGTCCTCAGCTATTTTTATCACCTATTTGTGGTTGCAGGGTCGAATCACTGCTCCTGGCCCCGCCTCTTCGCGGATTGCTACGACGTCCTGTTCGCTCCCTGCTCCCATGAGCCGTCTATCATTACCTCGGCTTCAAAACTGTGTATGGTTCTGCCCTCCAACTACGCATCACTTTCTAGGTATTCCCATGGCTGACCTACTATATGACTGACGAAATAATTTAACATTCCTTTGATTCATCTGATGTTGTTTCAACTTCCGCAATTATGTACTGTCTTGTGTCTGATGTACCCCACATCCTCTGGAAACATCCCTATCTGAGGTACAACCTTGTTATTCTGCGCAGTAGATTATATGTACGTTAATCATGTCTCCCTGACCCTCCTGTTCCTTTCCAATGGTTCCCCCGAGGGTCCAGTTGGTGGGTTAGGTTTGTGGGTTGGGGGGGTGGTTTGTGTTGGGTGAAAATTTTCATGTTTTACCCCTCCTTTTTTACCCTTTAGCTGTATGCGGACATAGTCTTGTTGCAAACCTTTTGCACCTTTCTCTTTAATTTCTTGACTTGGGCGCGGTTGTGTGGGGTGATAGGGGTGGGGTTTTTTTTAGCTTTGTTTGGGGGGTTGGGCTTACTTTGGTTTTTTGAGGATTGTGTTGAAAAGAGTGTTTTAGTAGTGTGGTTTTTATAGTTTCTGAGTGTTTTAGATCTTGAAGTGGATGATTTATTGCTTGTGAAGAGTGTTTTAGCTCGTGTGAAGTTGTTATAGCTTGTGAGGTTATTCTAGCTCGTGTGGGTGTTATAAGGTTTGAGAGTGTTTTGCAGCTTGTATGTTGGTGATATAGTTGAAAGAGTGTTTGGTTGTGTTGGGTGTTCTAGCTGAGAGAGAGTTTTTAGCTTGTATGGGGGTTATTTACTTGTGAGAGTGTTTTAGCTGTTTGTGTTGGTTTTGTAGCTTGTTGAGATGTTTTAGCTTGTGTGGATTTTATAGCTCTTGTGATAGTGTTGTAGATTGTGTGAGTGTTTTAAGGTCTATGGTGCGCTTTATGTCTTGTGTGGGTGTTAAAGCTTGTGAGGAGTGTTTTAGTGTGTGGGTTTTATAGCTTGTGAATATTTTTAGCCTTGTGTGGGTGTTTTATAGCTTGTGAGAGTGTTTTAGCTCATTTGTGAGGTTTCATAGCTTATGAGAGAGTTTTTAGCTTCGTGGGCTTTATAGCCTTAAGAGAATGTTTAAACATTGTGTGGGTGTCTATTGCTTGGTGAGGTGTTTTAGCGTTGTTGTGGGTTTATAGCTTGTCGCAACAGACAGTGTTTTATCCCTTGTGTAGGTTTTGTAGCTGTGAGCGTGTTTTAGTTTGTATGGGTTTTGTAGCTTTGAGAGTGTTTTAGCGTGTTGTGGGTTTTATAGCTTGTGAGAGTGTTTTAGCTTTATCTATGTGAGTGTTAATAGGTTGTGAGAGTGTTTTTTGCTTGTGTGGGGTGTATAGCTTGTGAGAGAGGTTTTTAGCTTATGTGGTGGTTACAGTTGTGAGAGTGTTCTAGCTTGATTGGGCCTTTATAGATTGTGAGAATGTTTTTGCTTGTGGTGGGTATTTTTAGCTTGCGAGAATTGTTTTAGTTGTGTGGGTTTTCTAGCTTCGTGAGAATGTTTGTTTTAGTTGTGTGGGTTTTATAGCTTGTGTGAGTTGTTTTGCTTGTGTTGGTTTTATAGCTTTCGAGTGTGTTAGCTTGTGTGGGCTTTACAGCTTAAAAAGAATTTTTAGCTTGTTGGGTTTATAGCTGTGCGAGTGTTTTTAACTGTGTGGATTTATAGCATTGAGAGTGTTTTAGTTTTTGTGGTGGTTTTATGCTTCGAGAGTGTTTTAGCCTTGTGTAGTGTTTTTAGGCTTGTGAGAGTGTTTTAGCTTGTGTGGGTTTTATAGCTTGTGCGTTGTTTTATGTATAGCTTGTGTGAGTTTTATAGCTTGTGATGTGTTTTTGACTTGTGTGGCTTTTATACGCTTGTGAGAGTGTTTCAGCCTTGTGTATGATTTATAGCTTCTTAGGGTGTTTTTGCTTTTTGTGGGTTTTATAGCTTCGAGAGCTGTTTTAGCTTGTGTAGGTTTTATAGCTTGTGAGATTGTTTTAGCTTGTGTGGGTTTTATAGTAGTGAGTGTTTTAGGTGGTTGTGAGTTTTATAGCTGTGAGTGTTTAAGCTTGTGTGGTTTTATAGCATGTGAGATGTTTAGGCTTGTGTAGCGCGTTTATTGCTTATTGAGTGTGTTTTAGCTTCTGTGGGTATTATTGCGTGTGTGGAATGTTTTGTATGTGTGCGGTTTTCTGAGCTTGAGAGAGGGGTGTTTTAGCTATGTGGTGGGTTTTATAGTTGTGAGTCTGTTTTAGCTTGTGTTGGTTTTATAGCTTGTGAGAGTGTATTTAGATTGTTTTGATTTTTAGCTCTTGTGAGAGCGCTTTAGCTTTGTGGGGGTATTCTGTGTGTGAGAGTGTTTTTGCCTTGGCGTGTTGTTGATTATAGCTTGTGTGAGTGTTTTAGTTGTGTGGGTGTTATGCTTTTGCGAGTGTTTTTGACTTGTGAGGGTGTTATAGCTTGTTGAGAGTGTTTCACCTCGTGTGGGTGGTTTTAGCTTTGAGAGTGTTTAGCTGTGTAGGGTATGTTATACCTTGTCCCCCCCCCCCACAACCACCCCCCCCCCCCCCCCCCCTTGAGAAGATGTTTTTGCTTGTCAAGGGTGTTATAACGTGTGAGAGATGATTTTAGCTTGTGTTGTGTATTATAGCTTGAGAGTATGTTTTAGCTCTGTTGTGGGTATATATCGCTTGTGCGCGTGTTTTAGCTGTGTGAGTGTTATTGCTAGAGTGTGTTTTAGTTGTGGGGTGTTACAGCTTGTGAGAGTGCTTTCTAGCTTGTGTGAGGTGTTACCAGCTTTTGTTGAGTTGCTTAGCTAGTTTGTGGCTTTACTAGATTGTGACCAATGTTTTAGCTGTGTGGGTTTGATCGCTGGTGAGGTGTTTTAGCTTGTGCAGTGTTATACTTGTGAGATTGTTTTAGCTTGTGTGGGTTTTATAGCTTGTGAGAATGTTTTAGCTTGTTTGGGTTTTATAGCTTGTGAGAGTGTTTTAGCTTGTGTGGGTTTTATAGCTTGTGAGAGTGTTTTAGCTTGTGTGGGTTTTATAGCTTCTGAGAGTGTTTTTAGTGTGTGGGTGTTATAGCTTAAGGGAATGTCTTTAAAGATTGTCTGCTGTTTTATAGTTTGTGAGAGTGTTTTCGCTTGTGTGGGTTTTATTAGCTTCTGAGAGTGTTTTCAGCTTGTGTGGTTTTATAGACTTCTGAGAGTGCTTTTAGCTGATTGCGTTTTGTAAGCTTCTGAGAATGTTTTAGCTTGCTGTGCGTTTTATACATTGTGGATTGTTTTAGCTTTTGTGGGTTTTATTAACTTGTAGAGATGTGTTTTGGATTGTTTTGATTTTATTGCTGTGACGAGTGTTTTAGCTAGTGTGGGTTTTTAATTAGCTCGTGAGAGTAATTTTAGCTTGTGTGAGTGTTATGGACTCTGTGAGTGTTTTAAACTTGTGTGGGTTTTATAGCATGTGAGTGTTTTAGCTTGTGTGCGTTTTATAGCTTTTGAGAGTGTTTTAGCTTCTGTGGGTATTATTGCGTGTGGAAATGTTTTAGTTTGTGTGGGTTTTATAGCTTGAGAGAGTGTTTTAGCTTGTGTTGGTTTTATAGCTTGTGAGACTGTTTTAGCTTGTGTGGGTTTTATAGCTTGTGAGAGTGTTTTAGATTGTTTTGATTTTATAGCTTGTGAGAGCGCTTTAGCTTGTGTGGGTATTATGTCGTGTGAGAGTGTTTTAGCTTGGGTGGGTGTTATAGCTTGTGAGAGTGTTTTAGCTTGTGTGGGTGTTATGGCCTTTGAGAGTGTTTTAGCTTGTGAGGGTGTTATAGCTTGTGAGAGTGTTTTAGCTTGTGTGGGTGTTATACCTTGTGAGAGTGTTTTAGCTTGTAAGGGTGTTATAACTTGTGAGAGTGTTTTAGCTTGTGTGTGTATTATAGCTTGAGAGAATGTTTTAGCTCGTGTGGGTGTTTTAGCTTTTGAGAGTGTTTTAGCTTGTGTGGGTGTTATACCTTGTGAGAGTGTTTTAGCTTGTAAGGGTGTTATAACTTGTGAGAGTGTTTTAGCTTGTGTGTGTATTATAGCTTGAGAGAATGTTTTAGCTTGTGTGGGTATTATAGCTTGTGAGAGTGTTTTAGCTTGTGTGAGTGTTATAGCTAGAGAGTGTTTTAGCTTGTGTGGGTGTTACAGCTTGTGAGAGTGTTTTAGCTTGTGTGGGTGTTACAGCTTTTGTTAGTGTTCTAGCTAGTTTGGGCTTTATAGATTGTGAGAATGTTTTAGCTTGTGTGGGTTTTATAGCTTGTGAGAGTGTTTTAGCTTGTGCAGGTGTTATAGCTTGTGAGAGTGTTTTAGCTTGTGTGGGTTTTATAGCTTGTGAGAATGTTTTAGCTTGTATGGGTTTTATAGCTTGTGAGAGTGTTTTAGCTTGTGTGAGTTTTATAGCTTGTGAGAGTGTTTAAGCTTGTGTGGGTTTTATAGCTTCTGAGAGTGTTTTAGCTTGTGTGGGCTTTATAGCTTAAGAGAATGTTTTAGATTGTCTGCGTTTTATAGTTTGTGAGAGTGTTTTAGCTTGTGTGGGTTTTATAGCTTCTGAGAGTGTTTTAGCTTGTGTGGGTTTTATAGCTTCTGAGAGTGTTTTAGCTTGATTGCGTTTTGTAGCTTCTGAGAATGTTTTAGCTTGTGTGCGTTTTATACCTTGTGAGAGTGTTTTAGCTTTTGTGGGTTTTATAGCTTGTGAGAGTGTTTTGGATTGTTTTGATTTTATAGCTTGTGAGAGTGTTTTAGCTTGTGTGGGTTTTATAGCTTGTGAGAGTATTTTAGCTTGTGTGAGTGTTATGGCTTGTGAGAGTCTTTTAGCTTGTGTGGGTGTTATAGCTTGTGAGATTGTTTTGTTTGTTGTTTGGGGTGTTATAGCTTTTTTAGAGTGTTTTAGCTTGTGTGGGTTTGTCATAGTTTGTGTGGGTTTTTTAGCTGGTAAAAGTGTTTTTAGTTTGTGGGGTTTTATAGTTGTGAGTGTTTTTAGCTTGTGCTATTTTTAGCTTGTGAGAGTGTTTTAGCTTTTGTGGGTTTTATAGCTTGTGAGAGTGTTTTAGATTCTTTTGATTTTATAGCTTGAGAGAGTGTTTTAGCTTGTATGGGTATTATGGCGTGTGAGAGTGTTTTAGCTTGTGTGGGTTTTAAGCTTTGTGAGTTTTTTTTAGCTTGTGTGGATTTTATAGATTGTGAGAGTGTTTGCTTGTGTGGGGTTTTATAGCTTTGTGAGGGTTTTTTAGTTGTGTGGGTGTTTAGCTTGTGAGAGTGTTTTTTGCTTGTGTGGGTTTGTTATAGCTTGCGGGGAGTGTTTTAGCTTGTTTGGGTGTTATAACTTGTGAGAGTGTTTTAGCTTGTGTTGGTTTTATTGCTTGTGAGAATGTTTTAGCTTGAGTGTGTTTTATAGCTTGTGAGGGTGTTTTAGCTTGTGTAAGTGTTATAGCTTGTGAGAGTGTTCTAGCTTGTGTGGGCTTTATAACTTGTGAGAATGTTTTAGCTTGTGTGGGTGTTATTGTTTATGAGAGTGTTTTAGCTTGTGTTGGTGTTATTGCTTGTGAAAGTGTTTTAGCTTGTGTGGGTTTTAAACTTGTGAGAATGTTTTAGCTTGTGTGGGTTTTATAGCTTGTGAGAGTGTTTTCGCTTGTGTGGGTTTTATAGCTTGTGATAGTGTTTTAGCTTGCGTGGATTTTATAAGTTGTGAGAGTGTTTTAGCTTGTGTAGGTTTTGTAGCTTGTGAGAGTGTTTTAGCTTGTGTGGGTTTTTTAGCTTGTGAGAGTGCTTTAGCTTGCGTGGGTTTTATAGTTTGTGAGAGTGTTTTAGCTTGTGTAGGTTTTGTAGCTTGTGAGAGTGTTTTAGCTTGTGTGGGTGTTATAGCATGTGAGAGTGTTTTAGCTTTTGTGGGTTTATAGCTTGAGAGAGTGTTTTACCTTGTGTGGGTTTTATAGCTTGTGAGAGTGTTTTAGATTGTTTTGATTTTATAGCTTGTGAGAGTGTTTTAGCTTTTGTGGGTTTATAGCTTGAGAGAGTGTTTTAGCTTGTGTGGGTATTATGGCGAGTTAGAGTGTTTTAGCTTGTGTGGGTGTTATAGCTTGTGAGAGTGTTTTAGCTTGTGTGGGTGTTATAGCTTTTGAGAGTGTTTTAGCTTCTGTAGGTGTTATAGCTTGTGAGAGTGTTTTAGCTTTTGTAGGTGTTATAGCTTGTGAGAGTGTTTTAACTTGTATGGGTGTTATAACTTGAGAGAGTGTTTTAGCTCGTGTGGGTTTTGTTGCTTGAGAGAATGTTTTAGCTTGTGTGGGTTTCATAGCTTGTGAGAGTGTTTTAGCTTGTGTGAGTGTTATAGCTTGTGAGAATGTTTTAGCCTGTGTGGGTGTTATAGCTTGTGAGAGTGCTTTAGCTTGTGTGGGTGTTACAGCTTGTGAGAATGTTTTAGCTTGTGTGGGTTTTATAGCTTGTGAGAGTGTTTCAGCTTGTATGGGTTTTATAGCTTGTGAGAGTGTTTTAGCTTGTGTGGGTTTATAGCTTTGAGAGTGTTTAGCTTTTGTGTTTTTTATAGCTTCCGAGAGTGTTTTAGCTTGTATGGGTTTTATAGCTTGTGAGAGTGTTTTAGGTTGTGTGGGTTTTATAGCTTTTGAGAGTGTTTTAGCTTGTGTGGGCTTTATAGCTTCTGACAATGTTTTAGCTTTTGTGAATTATATAGCTTCCGAGAGTGTTTTAGCTTGTGTGGGTTTTATAGCTTGTGAGAGTGTTTTAGCTTGTGTGGGTTTTATAGCTTGTGAGAGTGTTTTAGCTTGCGTGGGTTTTATAGCTTGTGAGAGTGTTTTAGATTGTGTAGGTTTTGTAGCTTGTGAGAGTGTTTTAGCTTGTGTGGGTGTTATAGCATGTGAGAGTGTTTTTGCTTTTGTAGGTTTATAGCTTGAGAGAGTGTTTTAGCTTGTGTGGGTTTTATAGCTTGTGAGAGCGTTTTAGATTGTTTTGATTTTATAGCTTGTGAGAGTGTTTTAGCTTGTGTGGGCTCTACAGCTTGTGAGAATGTTTTAGCTTGTGTGGGTTTTTTAGCTTGTGAGAGTGTTTTAGCTTGTGTGGGTTTTATAGCTTGTGAGAGTGTTTTAGCTTGTGTGGGTTTGTTATAGTTTTTGAGAGTGATTTAGCTTGTGTGGGTTTTATTGCTTGTGGAATGTTTTGTTGTGTGGGTGTTATAGCTTGTGAGAGTGTTTTAGCTTGTGTGGGTTTTATAGCTTGTGAGAGTGTTTTAGCTTGTGTGGGTTTTATAGCTTCTGAGAGTGTTTTAGCTTTTGTGGGTTTTATAGCTTCTGAGAGTGTTTTAGCTTGTGTGGGCTTTATAACTTAAGAGAAAGTTTTAGCTTGTCTGGGTTTTATAGCTTGTGAGAGTGTTTTAGCTTTTGTGGGTTTTATAGCTTCTGAGAGTGTTTTAGCTTGTGTGGGCTTTATAACTTAAGAGAAAGTTTTAGCTTGTCTGGGTTTTATAGCTTGTGAGAGTGTTTTAGCTTGTGTGGGCTTTATAGCTTGTGTGAGTGTTTTAGCTTGTGTGTGTTTTATAGCTTCTGAGAGTGTTTTAGCTTTTGTGGGTTTTATAACTTGTGTGAATATTTTAGCTTGTGTGGGTTTTATAGCTTGTGAGAGTGTTTTAGCATGTGTGGGTTTTATACCTTCTGGGAGTGTTTTATCTTGTGTGGGTTTTATACCTTCTGGGAGTGTTTAGCTTGTGTGGGTTTTTACCTTCTGGGAGTGTTTTAGCTTGTGTGGGCTTTTAACTTAAGGAAAGTTTTGTTGTCTGGGTTTTATTGCTTGTTGGAGGTGTTTTAGCTTTTGTGGGTTTTATAGCTTCTGAGAGTGTTTTAGCTTGTGTGGGCTTTATAACTTAAGAGAAAGTTTTAGCTTGTCTGGGTTTTATAGCTTGTGAGAGTGTTTTAGCTTGTGTGGGTTTTATAGTTTGTGAGAGTGTTTTAGCTTTTGTGGGTTTTATAGCTTCTGAGTGTTTTAGCTTGTGTGGGTTTTATAGCTTGTGAGAGTGTTTTAGCTTGTGTGGGTTTTATAGCTTGTGAGAGTGTTTTAGCTTGTGTGGGTTTTATAGCTTCTGAGAGTGTTTTAGCTTGTGTGGGTGTTATAGCTTGTGAGAGTGTTTTAGCTTGTGTGGGCTTTATAGCTTGTGAGAATGTTTTAGCTTGTGTGGGTGTTATAGCTTGTGAGAGTGTTTTAGCTTTTGTGGGTTTCATAGCTTGTGAGAGTGTTTTAGCTTGTGTGGGCTTTATAGCTTGTGTGAGTGTTTTAGCTCGTGTGGGTGTTATAGCTTGTGAGAGTGTTTTAGCTTGTGTGGGCATTATAGCTTGTGTGAATGTTTTAGCTTCTGTGGGTGTTATAGCTTGTGAGAGTGTTTTAGCTTCTGTGGGTGTTATGGCTTGTGAGAGTGTTTTAGCTTGTGTGGGTGTTATAGCTTGTGTGGGTGTTATAGTTTTTATTGAAGTTTTAGCTTCTGTTGGCGTTATGGCTTGTGTGAGTGTTTTAGCTTGTGTAGGTGTTACAGCTTTTGTGGGTATTATAGCTTGGGTGGGAGTTACAGCTTGTGTTGGTGTTATAGCTTGTGTCGGTGTTACAGCTTGTGTCTGTGTTTTAGCTTGTGTGGGTGTTATAGCTCTTTTTGGGTGGTATAGCTTGTGTGGGTTCTATAGCTTTCGTTGGTGTCATAGCTTGGGTGGGTGTTATAGCTTGTTTGAGTGCTACATAATGTGTCGGTATTATAGATTGTGTTGGTGCTATAGCTTATGTGGGTGCTATATCTTGTGTGGGTGTTACAGCTTGAGTGGGTGCTATAGCTTTTGTGGGTGCCATAGGTTGTGTGGGTGTTACAGCTTGTGTGGGTGCTGTAGCTTTTGTGGGTGCTATATCTTGTGTGGGTGTTACTTCTTGAGTGGGTGCTATAGCTTTTGTGGGTGCTATATCTTATGTGGGTTTTACAGCCTGTGTGGGTGTTATAGCTTATGAGGGCGCTATAGCTTGTTTGGGTGTTATAGCTTGTGTTGGTGCTATAGCCTGTTTGAGCGTTATAACAAGTGTGGGAGTGATAGCTTGTGTGGGTGCTATAGCTTGTTTGGGTGTTATAGCTTGTGTGGGTGCTATAGCTTGTTTGGGTGTTATAGCTTGTGTGGGTGCTATAGCTTATTTGGGTGTTATAGCTTGTGTGGGTGCTATAGCTTATTTGGGTGTTATAGCTTGTGTGGGTGCTATAGCTTATTTGGGTGTTATAGCTTGAGTGGGTGCTATAGCTTATTTGGATGTTATAGCTTGTGTGGGTGCTATAGCTTATTTGGGTGTTATAGCTTGTGTAGGCAATACAACTTCTGTGGGAACGATAACTAGTGTAGGTGGCTTAATTTTTGTGGGCGGTATAACATGTGTGAGTGGTATAGCTTGTGTGGGTGGCATAAATAATGTGGGTGGTATAACTTGTGTTGGTTATATAACTTGTGTGGTTGGTATAACTTGTGTCGGTGGTATAACTTATGTGGGTGGTATAACTGGTATGGGTGGTATAACTAATGTGAGTGGTATAACTAGTGTGTGTGGTATAACCAGTGTGGGTGGCATAACTAGTGTTGGTGGTATAACTAGTGAGGGTGGTATAACTAGTGTGGGTGGTATAACTAGTGTGGGTGGTATAACTTGTGAGGGTGGTATAACTATTGTGCGTGGTAAAACTAGTGAAGGTGGTATAACTAATGTGGGTGGTATAACTAGTGTGGGTGGTATAACTAGTGTGGGTGGTATAACTAATGTGAGTGGCATAACTAGTGGGTGGAATAACTAGTGTGGGTGGTATAACTAGTGTGAGTGGTATAACTAGAGTGGCTGGTATAACTAGTGTGGGTGGTATAACTTATGTGGGTGGAATAACTTATGTGGGTGGTATAACTAGTGTTAGTGGTATAACATGTGAGAGAGGTATAACTTTTGTGTGTGGTATAACTAGTGAGGGTGGCATAACTAGTGGGGTTGGTATAAATAGTGTGGGCGGTATAACTAGTGTGGGTGGTATAACTAGTGTGGGTGGTATAACTTGAGTGGGTTATATAACTGGAATGGATGGTATAACTTGTGCGTGTGGTACAACTTTTGTGTGTGGTATAACTAGTGTGGGTGGTATAACTAGTGTGGATGGTATAACTAGTGTGGGTGGTATAACTAGTGTGAGTGGTATAACCAGTGTGAGTGGTATAACCAGTGTGGGTGGTATAACTAGTGTGGGCGGTATAAAACTAGTGTGGGTGGTATAAACTAGTGTGGGTGGTTATAACTAGTGTGACGTGGTATAACCAGTCGTGGGTGGTATAACTAGTGTGGGTGATATAGCTAGTGTGGGTGGTATAACTAGTGTGGGTGGTATAACCAGTGTGAGTGGTATAACCAGTGTGGGTGGTATAACTAGTGTGGGTGATATAGCTAGTGTGGGTGGTATAACTAGTGTGGGTGGTATAAGTAGTGTGGGTGGTATAACTTGTGAGGGTGGTGTAACTAGTGTGGGTGGTTTAACCAGTGCGGCTGGTATGACCATTGTGGGTGGTATAACCAGTGTGGGTGGTATAACTAGTGGGTGGTATAACTAGTGTGGGTGGTATAACATGTGTAGGATAGTATAACCGGTGTGGGTGGTATAATCAGTTTGGGTGGTATAACTAGTGTGGGTGGCATAACCAGTGTGGGTGGTATAACCAGTGTGGGTGGTATAACTAGTGTGGGTCGTTAAACGGTGTGGGTGGTTATACCCAGTGTGGGTGTTAAAAATCAGT
>NC_069494.1:18710440-18747940 GCF_026875155.1 Cherax quadricarinatus
AGCGGATTACACACTACAAATGACATTAAATCCCCCGTATAACGTCCTATAAGTGGATTACACACTACGAATGACGTTAAATCCCCCGTATGACGTCCTATAAGTGGATTACACACTACAAATGACGTTAAATCCCCCGTATGACGTCCTATAAGTGGATTACACACTACAAATGACGTTAAATCCCCCGTATGACGTCCTATAAGTGGATTACACACTACAAATGACGTTAAATCCCCCGTATGACGTCCTATAAGTGAATTACACACTACAAATGACGTTAAATCCCCCGTATGACGTCCTATAAGTGGATTACACACTACGAATGACGTTAAATCCCCCGTATGACGTCCTATAAGTGGATTACACACTACGAATGATGTTAAATCCCCCGTATGATGTCCTATAAGTGGATTACACACTACAAATGACGTTAAATCCCCCACATGACGTCCTGTAAGTGGATTACACACCAACAAAGGCATTAAATCCCCCAGTGTGACATCTGTAGGATTTAGATGGATTTCTAACTGAATTATAAGATAAAACCCTTCAAATATTATTAAGGTATCTCTAAGTAAGGATAATCTCAGAATAGAGATAACTCACTTTAAAGACGGAAAGTGAATATTAATTAGCTTTAATGTTTATGATTTTCTAAGTAATGTTTATAGTCAGAAGTTGTATTAGTTTTGAGGTTAACATCTGATGTGTGTGTGTGTGTGTTTGTGTGTGTGTGTGTGTGTGTGAGTGTGTGTGTTGTGTGTGTGTTTTGTGTGTGTGTGTTGTGTGTGTGTGTGTGTGTGTGTGTTTTGTTTTGGTGTGTGTGTTTGTTTTGTGTGTTGTGTGTGTGTTGGTGTGTGTGTTGTGTGGGGTTGTGTGTGTGTGTTGTGTGTGTGTGTGTGTGTGTGTGTGTTGTGTGTGTGTTTTGTGTGTGTTGTGTGTTGTGTGTGTGTGTTTTGGGGTGTTTGTGTGTGTGTTTTTGTTGTGTTTGTGTTGTGTGTTTGTGTGTGTGTGTGTGTGTTGTGTGTGTGTTTGTGTGTGTGTTTTGTGTGTGTGTGTGTGTGTGTGGGGTGGTTGTGTTTTGTGTGTGTGTGTGTGGTGTTGTGTGTGTGTGTTGTGTGTGTTGTTTGTGTGTGTGTTGTGTTGGGTTTTGTGTTTTTGTGTGTGTGTGTTTTTGTGTGTTTTTGTGTTTTGTTGTGTGTGTGTGTGTGTTGTGTTGTTGTGTGTGTGTGGTTGTGTGTGTTGTGTGTGTGTGGGGTGGTTGTGTTGTGTGTTGTTGTGTTGTGTGTGTGTGTTTTGGTGTGTGTGTTTTGTTGTGTTGTGTGTGTGTGTGTGTTGTGGTGTGTTTTTGGTGTGTGTTTTTGTGTGTGTTGTGGTTGTGTGTGTTGTGTTGTGGGTGGTGTGTTGTTTTGTTTTTGTGTGTGGTTGTGTGTGTTGTGGTGTTAGTGTTGTGTTGTGTTGTTGTGTGTGGGGTGTGTGTGTGTTTTGTTTGTTGTGTGTGTGTGTTTTTTGTTGTGTGTGTTGTGTGTGTGGTGTGTGTGTGTGTGTGTGTGTTGTGTGTGTGTGTGTGTGTGTTGTGTTGGGGTGTTGTGTTGTGGGGTGTGTGTTGTGTGTGTTGTGTTTTGTGTGTGTGTGTGTGTGTGTTGTTGTGTGTGTGTGTGGTGTGTGTGTGGTTGTGTTGTGTTGTGTGTGGTTGTGTTGTGTGTGTGTGTGTGTTGTGTGTGTGTGTTGTGTGTGTTTTGTGGTGTTTTGTTGTGTGTTGTGTTGTGTGTTTGTGTTGTGTGTGTGTGTGTGTGTGTGTGTGTGTGTGTGTGTGTTTTTTGTGGTTGTGTGTGGGGTGTGTTGTGTGTGTTGGTGTGGTGGGTGTGTTGTGTGTTGTGTGTGTGTTGTGTGTGGTGTGTTGATGTCCTCAATTCTGAGCTGCTTCCCAGGAGAACACAATACCAATCCTTGCTGGTTCCATCTCCCTCCACTCACTGGATAGTGTCCTTAAACATGTTGGAGCATAGGGTTTTTCCAGAGCACCACGACCAACATCCTGGCTCTCCATATTTCGGGACCCCATTGGGCTCCAGGATTCCCATCAATCTCCCTGTGTGTTGAAATCCCCCATAACAGCAACTTTGCTCTGCTGGAGTGAGCTCTTCTTGCCAGCTACTCAAGTGTGTCCACCATTAGCCCTGTTTGCAGTCGTTCATATACCTTCTCTTGGCCTCCTGGCAGTTCTGTGGTGGATTATACATCACTGCCATGACCCACTTAGTGTTCCCGACTGAAGTGTACCTGCTATTTAAGTCTCCTTCACTCGTCCCCCCCTCATCTATTCCTTTCCTTCCTATTTTCCTCGAATTTCCATCTGTATTTTACGAGCAGAGCAACCCCACCGACCTCCCCCCCTGCCCCTTCTATCTTTCCTAAATGATCTGGTCTCCTGGGTGGAAGATTTGCATCAGTTATTGTCTCCGTGATTTTGTTTCCTGTAAAACTGCTTATGATGTCTGGGGACTTCTCATGGATATCTTCTTGCCATTCCTCATGTTTATTCGTTAATCCAACTGCAATTGTTGTACCAAACCATCAACTTCTGTTCTAATACTGTAACTGTGGTGCGTGGTGGTGGGAACAGAGAGATCGGGTGTGTGTATGGTTGGATTGAATGATCATCTTGCCATGGGGTGTTGTGGCTGGAGACCTATATGCTGCATTTGTTTTCTGGGGTGCGCCTGTCCTTGCCCCATTTGATCCTGGGTTATTCTGCTCTCTTTTTCATTATCCTGACTCCCATTTTCTCCTTTACGTTTTTGAATCTCTCTTGTCATGTCTCCTTTCGTCCTGTGTTCTGTCTCGATCGGAGTACACACTTCCGTAACTCCTGACATGCCTCTCAGGCCCTTGCATACCCACCTGCAGGATCATGGTTCGGGTTGATTCTGTCCTGTTGAAAATTACATTGAGAGGCCGATTTCCTTTTCTTGTTAACCACCCAATTCTCCGAAAATTTGCCACCTGGTCATTCCCCACGCCTATCACCTTCAAGATTGTCTTCAAATCGCTTTTTCCCGTCCTCCTCATTCTTATCATCATAAGTTTCGCCCTTTAGCTCGTCCTAGCCCATAGACAAAAAAACGGATCTCACACCTTTCCACCTCCCACTGTGACTCCCTTGCATCCTCGATGTGTTTTAGTTCCTTCCCGTGAGGTTTCCTTCCTTCAGTCGCCTTCACTCGTTTTGGCCACCTAGTGCTTCTTGGTTTATCCTGTCCTGCTCACTGCTCCTTGGCCCCACATGTAATCTGGTAAGGTCCTTGCACATGTCCTAGTTCCTTCATATGACATCCAACCTCGTCCTTATGTCCAAGTGTGCTCCCTGTCTTTGTTTGGCCCCCTGTGGGTTTAGACAGTACCCTCGCATACATTTAGTTACCATCTTCCTTCGGACCTGTTGGTTCTTTGTTCGATGTAGCCATTGCCTGAATGCTACTCGTGTAAAAACTATGTCTCTGTGCTGTTATTCAGATGTCACAGCTCCCTCTTCTAATCTCTCTCTCCTTGGATTTCTGTGCTGCTGTGGCCTGTTGCTTCCACCTTCTGCATTCTGCTGCTAACCTCTCTTCCCATCTTCCTTTCAGACTCATCTAGTCTCCATATATTATTTTTTTTTATCCCCATCATCCTAGCTTCCCTTTTTTGAGCTCAACCTTCCCATTCCATCCCTCTCAGATTCTCCTTGGAGCCCCTTGTCCTCATCCTGGTTAGGGGGATGGGAATAATGTATGAAGAGGGTGGATGGTTATGGGTGAAGGTGAGGTATGGTTATTGGAGGGGTAAGATAGTTGGGAGAGGGAGTTAGATGGTTTGGGGGAGAGAGGGGATGGATAGTTGTATGGGGAGGGGGAGGATGGTTTTAATGGAGGGAAGGGAGGTAGTTGATCGGGGTTAGGACTGTTTGGGGAGGGTATAGGTGTTTTTGGGGGAGGGGTAGATGGCTAAGGTGAAGGTGGTTATGGAATGTGTTACTGTTTGTGTCAATGTTTAGAGCACAGTGGAGAGTGTGTAGGTGGGTGTGTGTGTGTGTGTGTGTGTGTGTGTTTTGTTGTGTGTATTGTGTGTGTGTGTGTGTGATGTGTGTTTGTGTTTGTGTGGTGTGATGTGTGTGTGTGTGTTGTGTGTTGTGTGTGTAGTGTGTGTGTGGCTTTGGAGTTTTTTGTGTTGTGTGTGGTGTGGTGTGTGTGTTGTATTGGTGTGGTGAGTGTGTGTGTGTGGTGTTTTTTCTTGTGTGTGTGTGTTGTGTGTGTGTGTGTGTGTGAGGTTGTGGTGTGTGTGTGTGTTGTGTGTGTAATGGTTACTTCACTCTTATTAGAATGTAGGTGTCGATTCAAAATCTGCTCCTCGACCCTCCCCGCCTCTTCCTGGTGGCTACAAGTCTATCTCGTCGCATTTCCAATAATAGTTTATCATACCTCTTCTTAAAGCAATATAAGTATCCTGCACCACTACATCACATCCATATTGTTCCACTTCCTGACAACCTCTAGTGAAGCGAATCAATACTTCCTAAACATCACCTAGACTCATCTGAGTCTACCACATATCCATATGTGACCGACACACCCCCCTTGTTGCTTGACCCATTGTTGCTCGTGTCCCATTGCTTCTGTGTCCCCCTTGTTGCTGTGTCCCCTTGTTGTGTGTCCCCTTGTTGCAGTGTCCCCTTGTTTGCTGTGTCCCCTTGTTGCTGTGTCCCCTTGTTCTGAGTCCCCTTTGATTGCTGTGTCCCCTTGTTGCAGTGTCCCCTTGTTGCTGTGTCCCCTTGGATTCAGAGTCCCCTAGGTTGTTGTTGTCCCCTTGTTGCTGTTCCCATTGTTGCTGTTCCTCTTGTTTGCTGTGTCCCCTGTGTTTGCTGTGGTCCCCCTTTGTTGCTGATGCCACCCATGTTGCTGTGTCCCCTTGTGCTGTGCCCCCTTTGTTGCTGTGCCCCCTTGATGCTGAGCCCCCTTGTTGTTGTGTCCCCTTATGATGCTGTGCCCTCCTTGTTGCTGTGACCCCTCGTTGCTGTGGCCCCCCTTGTTGTTAGTGTCCCCTTTGTTGCTGTGTCCCCTTGTTGCTGTGTCCCCCTTTGGGGGGGGGGGGGTGTATACTGATGTCCCCTTGTTGCAGGTGTCCCCTTGTTGCTGAGTCTACCCCTTGTTGCTGTGTCCCCTTGTTGCTGTGTCCCTTGTTTCTGTGTGCCCTTGTTACTAACTGTTTCCCCATGTTGCTGAGTCCCCTTGTTGCTGTGTCCCCTTGTTTCATGTGTGCACCTTTGTTACTGTGTCCCCGTGTTACTGTGTCCCCCTGTTGCTGTGTCCCCTTTTTGCTGGAGTGTCCCCTTGTTGCAGTGTCCCCTTAGTTGCTGTGGTCCCCTTGGTTACTGTGTCCTTTTGTTGCTGTGTCCCCTTGTTGCTGTGTCCCCTTGTTGATGTGTCCCTTTGTTAACTTTGTCCCCTTGTTGGTGTGTCCCATTTGTGTTACTACTGTGTCCCCTTGTTGCTGTGTCCCTTTGTTACTGGTCCCCTTGTTGCTGTGACCCTTTGTTACGTGTCCCCCATGTTTGCTGTGTCCCTTTGTTACTGTGTCCCCTTGTTGCTGTGTTCCCTTTGTTACTGTGTCCCCTTGTTGCTGTGTGCCCTTGTTACTGTGCCCTTGTTTGCTCTGACCCCTAGTGTGCAGTGTCCCCTTGTTGCTGTGTTCCCCTTTGGTTGGCAGTCCAAGAAAATGCAATCCACCCACCCCACGTCTCTCTAGAGTCTTACAGCTGTCACCATGTCAAGAACTCGCAAGAAGGTTTTGTGACACAGGATTTCCCCGTTCCCTGAAAACCATGTTGCTGCTGTGTATGAGATCAATTCCTTTTCTAGGTGTTCCACCACTCTTCTCCTGACAATCTTTCTCCATGATTTTGCATACTATACATGTCAGAGACACTGGTGCTGTAGTAAAAGCTTCATGGTCTGTCTCCCTATTTAAAGATGTGACTACATTTGCTGTCTTTCCATGCCACAGGCAATGCTCCAGTTTCGATAGATTGTAATGAATTATTGTTGTTTAGGGGATACACAAGCCCTCTTCTTCCCCTCTCTCAATACCCATTGGGAGATGTTTATCTGGCCCCATTGCCTTTGAGGTATCTAGCTCACTCAGAAGGCCACTTCTCACATCTTCCACGGTTGTGTGCACTGGTGTCCAGCACTTGGTGGTGTTCCCCACCTCTCCGACTTTCTGAGTCCCATCTGCTCCTCTGTGAACAACTGTCTTTTGAATCTCTTGTTGAGTTACCATAGCATCACATACTTCACGTCCATTTCTAAGTTGGCACTCCTCCTATCCTTCCTTCAGCCTGATTACCTGGTCCTTTGACTGTTGTATTTCCTCCTGATGTGGCAGTACAACAGTTACCGGGTCAGATTTTGAGGCTTTTCGCTGCTATGTCATTTTTCCATATTGTCTTTGGTCCTCCCTTCTTAACAGTGCATATACGTTTCTGGCTCTAGCGATTGCTCTCATTATTCTCCTTTGTCCGTTGCCTTCTATATTTCTTTCCATTCCCTAGCACACTTTGGTTTGTTGCCTCCCTGCACATATGGGTAAATACCATTGGCTCATCCTTCTGGCTTTTTTCATTAATCCTGTTTACCCTGGGTACAAACCTCTCCTCAGCCTCCTTGTGTGTGTGTGTGTGTGTGTGCGTGTGTGTGTGTGTGTGGTGTGTGTGAGTGTGTGTGTGTTGTGTGGTGTGTGTGTGTTGTGTGTTGGTTGGTTATAGGGTTAATCGGGGTTTATAGTCTATCTACAACACGAGGGTCAATAAGACTGGTTGGTTGGATTAATGGGTTTAAAGTCTATCTACTACACGAGTGTCATTAAGGACAGGGTTGGTTGGTTAATGGGGTTTAAAGTCTATCTACTACACAGGGTCATTAAGACTGTGGTTTGGTTAAAGGGATTTAAAGTCTATTTCTACTACACGAGGGTTCATTAAGACAGTGTGGTGTGTAATGGGTTTCATCTATCTACTGCACGAGGTCTAAGGCTGTCAGGTCACCTGTAACACCACCAGTCAAGAATACTTTAATACCTAAATACAGATTAATGTAAACAACCAGTGTATATACACTGAGATATACACCTCTCAGTGTAAATACACTGAGAAATACACTTCTCATTGTATAACACTGAGATATGCACCTCTCAGTGTATATACACTGTAGATATACACCTCTCAGTGTAATACACTGATATATTCACCTCTCGTAGTATATACACTGAGATATACAACTCTCAGTGTATAACACTGAGATAGACCCCTCTCAGTGTAAATATACTGAGCTATACCCTCTCCAGGTATATACAACTGAGATGATACCACCTCTCAGTAGTATATACACTGAGATATACACCTCTCAGTGTATAATACACTGAGATATACACCTCTCCATTGTAAATACACTGAGATATACACCACTCAGTGTTATACACTGAGTTATACACCTCCTCAGTGTATATACACTGAGATATACAACCGTCTCACTGTATATACACAGATAAATACACCTCTCAGTATATATACACTTAGATACACACCTCCACCAGTATATAAACCCTGAAATAAAACCACCGTCTCAGCGTATATACAAAAAGATATATCACATCACTACCGAGTGTTATACAAGACATGATATACCACTCAGATATATATAAATTATGCATACTTACAAGGCCTACCTCCATATCCTGGATCCAAGAGTCCCCAGAAGATTTCATATATCCTCGTGAGATTTGAGTATTTCCGATAGGATCCTGTACATCATAAAATCTAAAGAAAAGGTCTGAACCAAAAAACAAACAATGCACGTATTTTTAGAGGCCAACAGGGAGACCGAGGGAATGACAGGGAGATGTAGAATGAGGGGATAGACAGAGAGGGGGGGTGAGGGGAAGTACCAGGAGAGGTAGAATGAGGGATAGACAGAGAGGTGATGGAAGACCGAGGGTAGAGGTAGATTGAAGGGGATAGACAGAGGGTGAGTGGAAGACCCAGGAGAGGTATATGAGGGGACAGACAGAGGGTGAGGGAAAACCAGGGGAGAGGTAGATGAGGGGACAGGGAGAGAGCAAGTAGATGAAATCTAGATAATAGAATACTACTATACTACTACTACTACTCTACTACTACTACTACTCACTACTGACACTAACTACTACACTACTACTACTAATAATAATTAAGATAATAATATAATAAGAAATAATAATAATAACTCAGTGTCTGCCACCACCAGGATTCAAGTTCCGTATAACCGGTTACGCCAGAATTCCCTTTCATAAATGTTACCTTGCTTATACTCCAACAGCACCTCAAATCTCTAATCACCTTGATATTTCCTATATTCAATTTTAACTTTCCATCTCTTACATAACCTACCAAACTAATCCAGCGGGGGGGCTGGGGCCCACCAACCTCTGCAACTTGTCCTTCAGAATCTGCCAAAAGCACTAGTGTCATCAGCAAAAGAGCAACTGTGACAAAAAAACTTCCCCCACACTTTGGTTAGATCTTTATCTTTAACTCCACACAATCTTGCCAACACCCCCACATCACTTCTCTTCAACCCCATCTATTTATTGACACCATGGTGAGATCCACACATCCTTGTCTTAGGCCTATTTTTACTGTCTACCAACCATGTGACGTCACACACCTATGTCTAAGGCCTATTTTTACTGTCTAACAGCCACGGTGGGAGACATACACACAGGATACTTGTCTAAGCCTACTTTTACTGTCCTAACAGCCACGTTGACATCACACATCCTTGTCTAAGAGCCTACTTTTACTTTCTAACATCCACGGTGACATCACACATCCTTGTCTAAGGCCTACTTTTACTGTCTAACAGCCACGGTGACATCACACATCCTTGTCTAAGGCCTACTTTTGGCTGTCTGAACATCCACGGGTGACATCACACATCCTTGTATAAGGCCATACTTATACTTGTCTAACAACCACGGGACATCACACATCTCTTGTCTAAGACTACTTTTACTGTCAAACAACCACGGTTGACATCACACATCCTTGTCAAATGCCTACTTTTACTGGGAAATAATTTCCCTCTTTTCCTACATACTCTAACTTGAGCCTCACTAACCCGTAAAAACTCTTCACTGCTTACAGTAACCTTACCTCCTTACACCTACACCTGCAACATCTGCCACATTGAGCCCCCTATCCACCCTGGTCATACGCCCTTTTCCAAACCAAAATGCCACAAAGACCTCTTTAGCCTTATCTAAATACTGGTTCACTTATATATTTCACGTAAACAACCTGGTCCACACACCCCATACCATTCCTAAAGCACCTTGTTCATCTGCCTAATCCTATTCCTCCCGTCTTATACACTTAATTCTTTCCATATATAACTCACTCACCATACATTTTACCAGGTATACTCAACTGATTTTAATCCCCTATATTTATTACTCTCTTTTGTCCCCTTTGCCTTTATACAAAGGAACTATGCATGCTCTCTGCCAATCCCTAGGTACCTTACCCTCTTCTGTACATTTATTAAATAACAGCACCAACCGCAGAAACTTGCTTTTAACATTTCTATCTTTATCCCATCTATCCCAGCTGTTTGACTCTCTGCATCACGCCCCTCCTCACACTGACACAGCCACACACATCTCCCTCACACTCACACAGCCTCATACACTTCCCCCACATTCACAAAGCCCCACACACCTCCCCCATACCACAACTAGCCCTTCCTCACCCCTACCAGATGTTATATCACCCTGCGCAATGCAAAAATCACAGCTTCCCTATCTTCATCAACAATTTAAACAGTTTCCACATAATCTTCCATCCCATGTTCCTGATTACCTCTAACTCTCCCTCCTTTTAAAATATCAATCCATTGGCTCTCCAAATCTGTCCTTATGTGAGATAAACTGCTATTAATCCACTATTTTCATTGGTTTCTTCTGTTCAACTCTCTCTCCTCTCACTTTTTCTTAACCACATAATTTCCACTTTCCATATATTCTGCCTTAAACATATGTCATTTCAACTGTAAAAACGTCTCCAATGCAATCTTTATTATGCTAGCTGCCATCTTCACCTCTTCATTCCACCCTTCTATATCCACAACTATTTTCCATATTCTCTTCATTCTACAAGTTATCACTAACACATCATTACTCCATTAATTACTTATATTTCTCCCTCTAACCATATTTACTAATCCTCTTCTTAACTATTAACCACTTATTCATTCTCATTTGATTCTATCGACTGTCTAAAGTCAGCTTTCTAGTATCAGGGACACCCCCATGTGTCTAAGGGGTGAGTGTAGCGACACTAGAGGCTGATAGAGCTAGGGGTGGAGAACAGTGTCAGTAGCTACAGGGACACCCCCTAGTGTGTCTAGGGGTGAAGTGTAGCGACACTAGAGGCTGATAGAGCTAGGGGTGGAGAACAGTGTCAGTAGCTACAGGGACACCCCCTAGTGTGTCTAGGGGTGAAGTGTAGCGACACTAGAGGCTGATAGAGCTAGGGGTGGAGAACAGTGTCAGTAGCTACAGGACACCCCCTAGTTGGTGGGGGGGGGAGGGGGGGGGTTCCCCCCCCCCCCCCCCCCAGGGGTGAAGTGTAGCGACACAGAGGCTGAAAGAGCTAGGGTTGCAGAACAGTGTCAGTAGCTACCGGGACGACCCCCTATTGGTGACAGGGTGAAGTTATCGACACATATTCTATATAGCTAGGAGGAGAACAGTGATCAGTAGCTACAGGTACCCCCCCTAGAGTTCCTAGTGTGAAGTGTAGCGACACAAAGAGGCTGGATAGAGCTAGGGGTGTAGAACGAGTTTCAGTATGTCTACATTTGACACCCCCTAGTGTGATAGGGGTGAAGTGAACGACCTCAGAAGCAGATAGAGCTAGTGTGTTGAGAACAGTGTCCAGTAGCTACAGGGAACCCCTAGTGTGTCTAGGGTGAAGTGTACGACACTAGAGCGCTGATAGAGCAAATGGTGTATAAACAGTGTCAGTAACCTCCGGTGTGGCCCCTGAGTGGTTCCTGCAAGGAGGGAGGTGGGCCAAGGGAGCCTTTTACAAGGTATAGAAAAAAGGAGATGATTAAAGCAGAAGTGAGGGAGGAGAGAGACACTCCACAGACGTCAGCCTACAGTCACTAACACCACCGTTCATAACCTTCCAGAAACAGTCAGTCCAACAGCTCTACAAAACACCACCAGTCATAACCTTCAGACTGTCAGCCAACAGTCACATACACCACCAGTAAAAACCTCAGACTGTCAGCCTACAGTCACAAAACCCACCAGTCATAACCTTCAACATGTCACCTACAAGTCACTGACACCACCATCCATAACCTTCACTGTCAGCCTACTTCCACTATTTCACCATCCAGTAAATACCCTTCAGACTGTCACGAGCCTACGTCACTACACCACCAGTCATAACCTACAGACTGTCAGCCTACAGACACTACACCATCCAGTCCCATTAAACCTCAGACTGCACCTACAGTCCACTACACCACCAGTCATAACCTTCAGACTGTCAGCCTACAGTCACTACACCACCAGTAATAACCTTCAGACTGTCAGCCTACAGTCACTACACCACCAGTCATAACCTTCAGACTGTCAGCCTACAGTCACTACACCACCAGCTCGCATAACCTTCAGACTGTCAGCCTACAGTCACTACACCACCAGTAATAACCTTCAGACTGTCAGCCTACAGTCACTACACCACCAGTAATAACCTTCAGACTGTCAGCCTACGATTCACGACACCATCAGTCAGTAACCTACAACTGTCAGTATCTACCAGTCACTACAACCATCAGTCATAACCTTCAGACTGACAGCGCTACAGCACTACACCACCAGACTGGTCAGCCTCCAGTCACCACTACCAACATAAAGCCTTGCAGACTGTCAGCCTACAGTCCACACTACAACCACCAACTAGTCAGCCAACAGACACCACTACCAGTCATATGCCTTCAACTCAGCCCCCCCCAACAGTCACTACAACCGACCAAGTGTCAGCCTACAGTTCCACTAAACCACCAGAGTGTCAGACCTACAGTCACTACAACCACCAGAGTGTCAGTCTACAGTCCACTACAAGAACACCACCAGACTGTCCCGCCAACAGTCACTACACCACAGGTGTCTAACCTACAGTCCCACTAAACCACCAGAGTGTCAGTGCCTACAGTCACTACACCACCAGAGTGTCAGCCCTACAGCACTAAACACCCAGAATGTCAGCCTACAGTCACTACAACCCCAGAGAGTCAGCCTACAGTCATCTACACACCAGAGTGACAGCCAACATCACTACACCACCAATTGTCAGCCAACATCAACTACAACAACCACCAATTGTCCAGCCACAGTCCCTACATCACCAAGAGTCAGCCTACAGTCACAACACGACCAGAGTGTTCAGCCTACAGACACTACACCACCAGAGTGTCCAGCCAACATTCACTACAACCACCAGAGTGGTCACCTACCGCCACTACACCACCTGATGTGTCAGCCTACAGTCAACTACAGCCACCAGAGTGTCAGCCTACATCACACACCACCAGACTGTCAGCCCACAGTCACACACCACCAGAGTGTCAGCCTACAGTTCACTACCACAACCACCAGAGTGTCAGCCACAGTCACACACCACCAGACTGACATCTACAGTCTCTACCCCGCCATACGTGTCAGACCTACAGTCAAACACCACCTAGGTCAGCCTACAGTCACTACACGCACCAGAGTGTCAGCCTACAGTCACTACATCTACCATAGTGTCCTCCTACAGTCACTATAAGGTCCGAACCACCAGAGTGTTCCATCCTACAGTAACTACACAACTCCGAGTGTCAGCCCTAACAGTCACTACACCACCAGAGTGTCAGCCTACAGTCACTAACACCACCAGAGTGTCAGCCCTACTTCACCTACAACCACCATAGTGTCAGCCTACAGTCCCATACACCACCAAATTCATTATCAGCCTACAGTCACTACACCACAGAGTGTCCAGACTACATCCACCTACCCCACCAGACAGTCAGCCTACAGTCACTACAACACCACCAGACTGTCAGCCTACAGTCACGTACACCACCAGAGTGTCGCCAACAAGACCACTACAAGCCGACCAGAGAGTCCAGCCTAACAGGTCACTACCCCACCCAGAATGTCAGCCAACAGTCACAACACCACCAGAGTTCAGCCTACAGTCCACTACCCCACCAACTGTCAGCCTACATCACTAACAACCCCAGAGTGACAGCAACAGTCACAACACCACCAGAGTGTCACCTACAGTCCCACATACCCACCATACTGTCAGCCTACAGACACTACACCAACAGACTCCCAGCCAACAGCACTACGAAACCACCCAGACTGTCCAGCCTACAGTCACTACAACCACCAGAGTGTCAGGTACAGTCCAAATACACCACCAAGTGTCCATCCTTCATGTCACTACACCACCAGACTGTCAGCCTACAGTCCACTACAACCACCATACTGTCAGCTACTGTCACACACCACCAGAGTTGTCAGCCCTACAGTCACAACCCCCCCCCCAGTACTGTCTAGCCTACAGCCCTACACCACCATATGTCAGCCTACATTCACATCACACCAGAGTGTCAGCCTACAGTCACTACACCACCAGAGAGTCAAGCCTACTGTCACTCACCACACGAAGAGTCAGTCCTACATCACTACACCACCAGGTGTCAGCCTACAGTCAAACCCCACCAGAGTGTCAGCCTCCCAGTCACTACACCACCAGAGATGACATCCAACAGTCACTACCCCACACAGACGTCAGCCTACAGTCACTACAACACCCGAGTGGTCAGCCAACAGTCACTACACCACTTCAGAGTGGTATCAGTTATACAGTCACTACCACCACCCCACCTAGAGTGTCAGCCTACAGTCCCTACCCCACCAGAGTGTCAGCCTACAGCAATACAACCACAAGAGTGTCAGTCCTACATGTCACAACCCCACCATACTGTCACCTACAGTCACTAACCCCACCAGAGTGTCATCCTACAGTCACTCTACCCCCCCACCAGAGTGTCAGCCTACAGTCACTACACCACCAGACTGTCAGCCTACAGTCACTACACCACCAGACTGTCAGCCTACAGTCACTACACCACCAGACTGTCAGCCACAGTCACTACACCACCAAGTGTCAGCTACAGACACAACAAAACCACCAGAGTGTCAGCCTACATCACTACAAAAACAACTACAACCCAACCAGACTGTCCAGCCTACAGTCACAAACCAACAACCACCAGATTCTGACAGCCTACAATTCACTACAGCTACACCACCAGAGTGTCAGCCTACAGTCACTACCCCACCAGACTGTCAGCCTACAGTCACTACACCACCAGAGTGTCAGCCTACAGTCACTACACCACCAGAGTGTCAGCCTACAGACATCTAGACCCACCAGAGTGGTCAGCCTAAGCTGTACACTACACCCACCATAGTGTCAGCCTACAGTCACTACCCCACCAGAGTTTCAGCCTAACCTTCACTACCCCACCGGGGGGTTGGGGTGGATAGTGTCAGCCTACAGTCACTACACCACCAGAGTGTCAGCCTACAGTCACTACACCACCAGACTGTCAGCCTACAGTCACTACACCACCAGAGTGTCAGCCTACAGTCACTACACCACCAGAGTGTCAGCCTACAGTCACTACCCCACCAGAGTGTCAGCCTACAGTCACTACCCCCACAGAGTGGTCAGCCTACAGTCCACTACACCCACCAAGTGTCAGCCTACAGTCACTACCCCACCAGACTGGTTCAGCCTAACAGTCACACCTCCACCAGAGTTGCATCCTACAGTCACATACCCCACAGAGTGTCAACTCTACAGTCACTACAACCACCGGTAGTATCTGTCAGTCCTACAGTCACTACAACCCCCAGATTAGTCACCCCTACAGTCACACCCCACCAGAGTGTCCAGCCAACAGTCACATACCCCCACCAGGTGTCAGCCTACATCACTACACCACCAGAGTGTCAACTACAGTCACTACACACCAGACTGTCGCCTACAGTTCCACTACACCACAGAGATTGTCAGCCTACATTCACTACCCCACGATAGAGTCACCTACAAGACACTACAACCACCAGAGTGTCAACCTACAGTCACTCAACACCACCAGAATGTCAGCCTACAGTCACAACAAACCCACCAGAGTGTTCAGCCTACATCACTACCCCCACCAGAGTGTTAGCCTACAGTCACTACACCGCCAATAATAACCTACCTCAAAACTCACTCTAGTAGGCCAACTGTTCCTGATAGATATTCAGAAATCACACAACATACACATAGTAATATTTTGCAGACATTCGTGTTAAGAGAAGTCAAGAGGCGAATCCTAGAGGGATGAATAGATAATCCCAGTGCTAAAGTTTGTTGTGGGATTAGTTTGAGCAAGTCCGAGACTTTAGGCTTTTTTAACAACTCTGCGTACGGTGAGTTTGAGTTTTGGTCGACAAATTTTCCTGTCAAGACGACTACAAGTGTGTGTGTGTGTGTGTGAGTGAGTGTGTTGAGTGTGTGTGTGTTGTGTGTGTGTGTGGTGTGTGTTGAGTGTAGTGTTTGTGTGTGTGTGTTGTGCGTGAGTGAGTGTGTGGTGAGTGTTAATTTGGAGTGTGTGTGTGTGAGTGTGTGTGTGTGTGTGTGAGTGTGTGTGTGAGTGAGTGTGATTGTGGTGGTGTGGTGTGTGTGTGTGGGTGTGTACTCACGCAGAATTGTACTCACCTAATTAGTGGTTTTCAGAGGGTCGATACTCAGCTCCTTGGCCCCGCCATCACGTGATCCGCTACTGATCCCACCTCTCAGTCTCTGCTAGAGGGTGAGGTTTGTCATACCACTTCTTAAAACTAGTTATGGTTCCTGCCTCCACTACATCACTTGCTAGGCTATTCCCACTTGCTGACAAACTCTATGACTGAAGAAATACTTCCTAACGTCCCTGTTACTCGTCTGTAGTCATCAGCTTCCATTGTGACCCCTTGCCCTGTGTCCCCTCTCTGGAACACCTATCTTCTGTCCACCTGTCTATTCCCCGCAGTATCTTGTATGTGTTATCATGTCTCCCCCTGACCCTTCTGTCCTCCATTGTCGTCAGTCACGATTTCCCCTTAACCTTTCCTCGTACGACATTCCTCTTGGAGCTCTGGACTAGCCTTGATTCAAACCTTTGTACTTCTCCTCTTTCTCTAACTTCTTGACGAGCTTGACCAGAGAGGGTTCCAGACTGTGGTGCAACTCCAGTATGGGCCTAACAAACCAGTGAACAGCGTCTTGAACTATTCCTTATTAAGGTTCGGAACGCTATACTCAGGTTTTGACAGCGATCCCGTATGCTGCAGCGGTTTTATTGTTGATGGTCGTGCCATCCGGTGATGTGCTCGGTGTTAATGAGTCACCACCCCCACGGTCTTTCTCCCTGAGTGAGGACCAGTAAGGTCAATGTCCACCTAGCCTAAACCTTCTGCGTCTTTTTTGCCCCTACCCCAATCATCAAGACTATGCATTTGGCTGATTGAAATTCGAGAAGACATTACTGGACCAAAAGGTCCCACCTGTCCAGGTCTCTTTGCAGTCCTGCGCTCATCCTCGACCGATTTAATTCTTCTCCATCAACTTCACGCATCCTGTCAAACAGGGACACTTCAGAGTCTATTTCCTTCCATCATGTCGTTCACATATATCAAAAATAGACTGGTCCTAGAACTGACCCCAGTGGGAACCCCGCTCGAAACAGGCGCCCATTGTTATAACCTCTTCACGTACCATGACTCGTTCTGCCTTCCCTGTCCAGGAATTCCTTTTCCATTGCATTCCCTCCCTTTTTATACATGCGCCGATCCTCCAGCATTCTGCACTAGCTCTCTTGGGGGACTTTGACAAAGGCCTTCTTCAGTCCTAGGAAAACGCAATCTACCCAAACCCCTCACTCACGTGTCTTACTTCGTTACCTTGTCATAAACTCCCAGGAGGTTTGTGAAACATAGATTGCCTTCCATGAACCCCATGCAGTTTCATTTGTCAACTTGTTCCTTTCCAGTGGTTCGACACACACCTCCTGATAATCTTCCTCCATGACTTTGCACACAATACAAGTCAGAGACACAGGTCCAGTAGTTTAGTGGCCTCGATTCTGTTTTCTTTTTCTATTAAATAGGTTACTACAATAGCTTGCTTCATTACTTCTCATTAGTTGCCACAGTTTCACAGGATGTGTAGAAGATTGATGTAAGAGGCACACACAGCTCTCTCTCTGCTCCTTCTCTAAGGACCCATGGGGAGATGTGGTCCGGTCCCATCGCCTTTGAGGAGTCAGGTCACTTAAGAGCTTCATCACCTCCTCCTCAGTTTGTTCGTAATGTCAATCCAACCTTGTTGTGAATTCCCCTCATGATGTTCCCTTCTGTGCTGTTCATCCACATCCCTTTCCTGTCTCTACTGTAAAAACTTGCCATAAAACTCCTGTTCAGCTCCTCACTTAGTACCTCCTGATCATTTCCTTTGGTGAGTTCCTCCACCTTCCTGTCCTTAAATCTGATCACCTGGTCTTTGACGGTGGGGGAGTCCACGACTGATGTGCAATACACCATTTTCGGTCAGTCTGATTTTCGATGCTATGTCATTTTCATACTGTCGCGGGCCTCCTCTCCTTCCTGTGCTACTCATTCCTGGCTCTTGCGACTGAATCTCCCTATTTTCGTGTGTTCTTCATGCCTTCTGTACTTTTTTTCAATTCTCTATGCACTTGTTTATGCCTCCTTACACCCGTCTGGTAAACCAGGGCTCGTTCTGGTCTTCCCCGTTGTTTACAGTGCCCTTGGGAATAACCTTTCAAGGCCTCCTTGCATTTTGGTTGCTACATATTCCATCATTTCATTTAACTGGCTTTCCTGCCAGTTTCTCGGTGTCCCACTGGACCTCCGCGAAGTTCATTCAACCCTATGTAGTCCCCTCTTTCTTAAAGTCATGCTTTTCCCATTCTACTCCTGTTATTCTTCTCACTTGCACTCTCCTATGTATTCAAGCACAGAACCACGTGGTCTGCAGCTCCAGTAGGGTATTCACATACCTTGATGTCCTCAATTCTGAGCTGCTTCCCAGGAGAACACAATACCAATCCTTGCTGGTTCCATCTCCCTCCACTCACTGGATAGTGTCCTTAAACATGTTGGAGCATAGGGTTTTTCCAGAGCACCACGACCAACATCCTGGCTCTCCATATTTCGGGACCCCATTGGGCTCCAGGATTCCCATCAATCTCCCTGTGTGTTGAAATCCCCCATAACAGCAACTTTGCTCTGCTGGAGTGAGCTCTTCTTGCCAGCTACTCAAGTGTGTCCACCATTAGCCCTGTTTGCAGTCGTTCATATACCTTCTCTTGGCCTCCTGGCAGTTCTGTGGTGGATTATACATCACTGCCATGACCCACTTAGTGTTCCCGACTGAAGTGTACCTGCTATTTAAGTCTCCTTCACTCGTCCCCCCCTCATCTATTCCTTTCCTTCCTATTTTCCTCGAATTTCCATCTGTATTTTACGAGCAGAGCAACCCCACCGACCTCCCCCCCTGCCCCTTCTATCTTTCCTAAATGATCTGGTCTCCTGGGTGGAAGATTTGCATCAGTTATTGTCTCCGTGATTTTGTTTCCTGTAAAACTGCTTATGATGTCTGGGGACTTCTCATGGATATCTTCTTGCCATTCCTCATGTTTATTCGTTAATCCAACTGCAATTGTTGTACCAAACCATCAACTTCTGTTCTAATACTGTAACTGTGGTGCGTGGTGGTGGGAACAGAGAGATCGGGTGTGTGTATGGTTGGATTGAATGATCATCTTGCCATGGGGTGTTGTGGCTGGAGACCTATATGCTGCATTTGTTTTCTGGGGTGCGCCTGTCCTTGCCCCATTTGATCCTGGGTTATTCTGCTCTCTTTTTCATTATCCTGACTCCCATTTTCTCCTTTACGTTTTTGAATCTCTCTTGTCATGTCTCCTTTCGTCCTGTGTTCTGTCTCGATCGGAGTACACACTTCCGTAACTCCTGACATGCCTCTCAGGCCCTTGCATACCCACCTGCAGGATCATGGTTCGGGTTGATTCTGTCCTGTTGAAAATTACATTGAGAGGCCGATTTCCTTTTCTTGTTAACCACCCAATTCTCCGAAAATTTGCCACCTGGTCATTCCCCACGCCTATCACCTTCAAGATTGTCTTCAAATCGCTTTTTCCCGTCCTCCTCATTCTTATCATCATAAGTTTCGCCCTTTAGCTCGTCCTAGCCCATAGACAAAAAAACGGATCTCACACCTTTCCACCTCCCACTGTGACTCCCTTGCATCCTCGATGTGTTTTAGTTCCTTCCCGTGAGGTTTCCTTCCTTCAGTCGCCTTCACTCGTTTTGGCCACCTAGTGCTTCTTGGTTTATCCTGTCCTGCTCACTGCTCCTTGGCCCCACATGTAATCTGGTAAGGTCCTTGCACATGTCCTAGTTCCTTCATATGACATCCAACCTCGTCCTTATGTCCAAGTGTGCTCCCTGTCTTTGTTTGGCCCCCTGTGGGTTTAGACAGTACCCTCGCATACATTTAGTTACCATCTTCCTTCGGACCTGTTGGTTCTTTGTTCGATGTAGCCATTGCCTGAATGCTACTCGTGTAAAAACTATGTCTCTGTGCTGTTATTCAGATGTCACAGCTCCCTCTTCTAATCTCTCTCTCCTTGGATTTCTGTGCTGCTGTGGCCTGTTGCTTCCACCTTCTGCATTCTGCTGCTAACCTCTCTTCCCATCTTCCTTTCAGACTCATCTAGTCTCCATATATTATTTTTTTTTATCCCCATCATCCTAGCTTCCCTTTTTTGAGCTCAACCTTCCCATTCCATCCCTCTCAGATTCTCCTTGGAGCCCCTTGTCCTCATCCTGGTTAGGGGGATGGGAATAATGTATGAAGAGGGTGGATGGTTATGGGTGAAGGTGAGGTATGGTTATTGGAGGGGTAAGATAGTTGGGAGAGGGAGTTAGATGGTTTGGGGGAGAGAGGGGATGGATAGTTGTATGGGGAGGGGGAGGATGGTTTTAATGGAGGGAAGGGAGGTAGTTGATCGGGGTTAGGACTGTTTGGGGAGGGTATAGGTGTTTTTGGGGGAGGGGTAGATGGCTAAGGTGAAGGTGGTTATGGAATGTGTTACTGTTTGTGTCAATGTTTAGAGCACAGTGGAGAGTGTGTAGGTGGGTGTGTGTGTGTGTGTGTGTGTGTGTGTTTTGTTGTGTGTATTGTGTGTGTGTGTGTGTGATGTGTGTTTGTGTTTGTGTGGTGTGATGTGTGTGTGTGTGTTGTGTGTTGTGTGTGTAGTGTGTGTGTGGCTTTGGAGTTTTTTGTGTTGTGTGTGGTGTGGTGTGTGTGTTGTATTGGTGTGGTGAGTGTGTGTGTGTGGTGTTTTTTCTTGTGTGTGTGTGTTGTGTGTGTGTGTGTGTGTGAGGTTGTGGTGTGTGTGTGTGTTGTGTGTGTAATGGTTACTTCACTCTTATTAGAATGTAGGTGTCGATTCAAAATCTGCTCCTCGACCCTCCCCGCCTCTTCCTGGTGGCTACAAGTCTATCTCGTCGCATTTCCAATAATAGTTTATCATACCTCTTCTTAAAGCAATATAAGTATCCTGCACCACTACATCACATCCATATTGTTCCACTTCCTGACAACCTCTAGTGAAGCGAATCAATACTTCCTAAACATCACCTAGACTCATCTGAGTCTACCACATATCCATATGTGACCGACACACCCCCCTTGTTGCTTGACCCATTGTTGCTCGTGTCCCATTGCTTCTGTGTCCCCCTTGTTGCTGTGTCCCCTTGTTGTGTGTCCCCTTGTTGCAGTGTCCCCTTGTTTGCTGTGTCCCCTTGTTGCTGTGTCCCCTTGTTCTGAGTCCCCTTTGATTGCTGTGTCCCCTTGTTGCAGTGTCCCCTTGTTGCTGTGTCCCCTTGGATTCAGAGTCCCCTAGGTTGTTGTTGTCCCCTTGTTGCTGTTCCCATTGTTGCTGTTCCTCTTGTTTGCTGTGTCCCCTGTGTTTGCTGTGGTCCCCCTTTGTTGCTGATGCCACCCATGTTGCTGTGTCCCCTTGTGCTGTGCCCCCTTTGTTGCTGTGCCCCCTTGATGCTGAGCCCCCTTGTTGTTGTGTCCCCTTATGATGCTGTGCCCTCCTTGTTGCTGTGACCCCTCGTTGCTGTGGCCCCCCTTGTTGTTAGTGTCCCCTTTGTTGCTGTGTCCCCTTGTTGCTGTGTCCCCCTTTGGGGGGGGGGGGGTGTATACTGATGTCCCCTTGTTGCAGGTGTCCCCTTGTTGCTGAGTCTACCCCTTGTTGCTGTGTCCCCTTGTTGCTGTGTCCCTTGTTTCTGTGTGCCCTTGTTACTAACTGTTTCCCCATGTTGCTGAGTCCCCTTGTTGCTGTGTCCCCTTGTTTCATGTGTGCACCTTTGTTACTGTGTCCCCGTGTTACTGTGTCCCCCTGTTGCTGTGTCCCCTTTTTGCTGGAGTGTCCCCTTGTTGCAGTGTCCCCTTAGTTGCTGTGGTCCCCTTTTTTACTGTGTCCTTTTGTTGCTGTGTCCCCTTGTTGCTGTGTCCCCTTGTTGCTGTGTCCCTTTGTTACTGTGTCCCCTTGTTGCTGTGTCCCTTTGTTACTGTGTCCCCTTGTTGCTGTGTCCCTTTGTTACTGTGTCCCCTTGTTGCTGTGTCCCTTTGTTACTGTGTCCCCTTGTTGCTGTGTCCCTTTGTTACTGTGTCCCCTTGTTGCTGTGTCCCTTTGTTACTGTGTCCCCTTGTTGCTGTGTCCCTTTGTTACTGTGTCCCCTTGTTGCTCTGACCCCTTGTTGCTGTGTCCCCTTGTTGCTGTGTCCCCTTGTTGCTGTGTCCCAATGTTGTGGAGGGGTTAAAGGAGGTTTTGAGTGCGAGGGGCTTGGACTTCCAGCAGGTATGCGTGAGCGTGTTTGATAGGAGTGAATGGAGACAAATGATTTTTAATACTTGACGTGCTGTTGGAGTGTGAGCAAAGTAACATTTATGAAGGGGTTCAGGGAAACCGGCAGGCCGGACTTGAGTCCTGGAGATGGGAAGTACAGCGCCTGCACTCTGAAGGAGGGGTGTTAATGTTGCAGTTTAAAAACTGTAGAGTAAAGCACCCTTCTGGCAAGACAGTGATGGAGTGAATGATGGTGAAAGTTTTTCTTTTTCGGGCCACCCTGCCTTGGTGGGCCACCCTGCCTTGGTGGGCCACCCTGCCTTGGTGGACCACCCTGCCTTGGTGGGCCACCCTGCCTTGGTGGGTCACCCTGCCTTGGTGGGCCACGCTGCCATGGTGGGCCACCCTGCCTTGGTAGGCCCCCCTGCCTTGGTGGGCCACCCTGCCTTGGTGGGCCACCCTGCCTTGGTGGCCACCCTGCCTTGGTGGCCACCCTGCCTTGGTGGGCCACCCTGCCTTGGTGGCCACCCTGCCTTGGTGGCCACCCTGCCTTGGTGGCCACCCTGCCTTGGTGGGCCACCCTGCCTTGGTGGGCCACCCTGCCTTGGTGGCCACCCTGCCTTGGTGGGCCACCCTGCCTTGGTGGCCACCCAGCCTTGGTGGGCCACCCTGCCATGGTGGCCCACCCTGCCATGGTGGGCCACCCTGCGTTGGTGGGCCACCCTGCCTTGGTGGGCCACCCTGCCTTGGTGGCCACCCTGCCTTGGTGGCCACCCTGCATTGGTGGCCACCTTGCCTTGGTGGCCACCCTGCCTTGGTGGTCACCCTGCCTTGGTGGCCACCCTGCCTTGGTGGGCCACCTTGCCTTGGTGGCCACCCTGCCTTGGTGGTCACCCTGCCTTGGTGGGCCACCCTGCCTTGGTGGACCACCTGCCTTGGTGGGCCACCCTGCCTTGGTGGACCACCCTGCCTTGGTGGGCCACCCTGCCTTGGTGGGCCACCCTGCCTTGGTGGGCCACCCTGCCTTGGTGGGCCACCCTGCCTTGGTGGGCCACCCTGCCTTGGTGGGCCCCCCTGCCTTGGTGGGCCACCCTGCCTTGGTGAGCCACCCTGCCTTGGTGGCACCCTGCCTTGGTGGGCCACCCTGCCTTGGTGGGCCACCCTGCCTTGGTGGGCCACCCTGCCTTGGTGGGCCACCCTGCCTTTGTGGGCCACCCTGCCTTGGTGGGCCACCCTGCCTTGGTGGGCCACCCTGCCTTGGTGGGCCACCCTGCCTTGGTGGGCCACCTGCTTGGGGGGCCACCCTGTCTTGGCGGGAATCGACCAGTGTGTTAAAAATAAATTTATATATATATATATATATATATAATATATATATTATATATATATATATATATATATATATATATATATATATATAAAATATATATATATATATTTAAGCTTAAAGTTCGTTTTAGGTCATTTTCTGCTGATAAGGACCTCAAATCGAGGTTGAAATGTGTTAGTAGTTATTTTCCTGCTTCTGTTTGTGGGTTACCTCCTGTTAACTGTTGTTTTTATTCAGTGAAATCGGTCTCGTCTTAACGGATAATGTGACAGGTGACGAGAGAACAGATTAACGGTAATAGGTACACCGTTAACGCACAACGGAACTTATACAACCATGGGTGATAAGCGGCCGTTAACTTCGGAGTGTCAACGGGGACTACAACAGGAAACAGAGACACGCCAACGGCCCCTTCTCCTGTTGTTCCTGTCTGTCTTCCTGTTCGTCTTGTTGACGCAAGCCGCCTCGTTCCTCTTCCTGTTGAACCGTTTGGAAACGTTAAGAGGGGTCTTAGAAACAGCCAAGAAACAGGGCCAGAAACGGGACTCTTACCTCACCCGCGAGTACGAACTCTTAAAAAGCCGAGTGAGAGTACTAACAGAGGATCACGCATTTCCCTACGATCATCCCGCGATCAGTAATCACCTGACGAATTCTCCACCTCACCCTCCACCAGCCGTTCTTCGCGGCCCTGGGAGACCGAAGGCTCCCGAAGACCACAAGGTTCTCAGGGTCAACAAAGCTCTCGAAGACCACAAGGCTCCCGGGGTCCACAAGGCTCCCGGGGTCCACAAGGCTCTCGAAGACCACAAGGCTCCCGGGGCCCACAAGGCTCTCGAAGACCACAAGGCTCCCGGGGTCCACAAGGCTCTCGAAGACCACAAGGTCCCCGAAGACCACGAGGCTCTCGATGACCACAAGGTTCTCGGGGTCCACAGGGCCCCTGAAGACCACAGGGTTCACGGAGTCCAAAAGGCTCCTGAAGACCACAATGTTCCAGGGGCCCACAAGCCCCTGGAGACCGAACGGGTTAAGCGACGGGCTTCCGACCCGACGTACGGGTTCAATGGACCTCTGGACGACGCAGGGAGCTCCGACGGAGAGCTCAGTGTGCAGCTACAAGGAGAAGATAGTGAAAGTCAGAGTGAAGTTGATAAGTCTTGGCTACAACTCACCTCCTACGCCAGAATACCGGTGAGTACAACCTACGCACTCTTATAGAGTACACCTTACGCACTTCAGAGCACATCTCACGCAATCTACGCACTCTGGAGTGCAGCTTAACCCACTCCCCTAGAGTTACACAATTCACGAACGAATCCAAAGTCAATATTACTGATTGCAACAAGCTGGTTATAGAGCAAGCTTTAATTGGGACAATGTTTCACTCTGTGTAGAGCTTTATCATGTTTCACTCTGTGTAGAGCTTTATCATGTTTCACTCTGTGTAGAGCTTTATCATGTTCACTCTGTGTAGAGCTTTATCATGTTTCACTCTGTGTAGAGCTTTATCATGTTTCACTCTGTGTAGAGCTTTATCATGTTTCACTCTGTGTAGAGCTTTATCATGTTTCACTCTGTGTAGAGCTTTATGAAGTCATGTTTCACTCTGTGTAGAGCTTTATCAAGTTATGTTTCACTCTGTGTAGAGCTTTATAAAGTCATGTTTCACTCTGTGTAGAGCTTTATCAAGTCATGTTTCACTCTGTGTAGAGCTTTATAAAGTCATGTTTCACTCTGTGTAGAGCTTTATCAAGTTATGTTTCACTCTGTGTAGAGCCTTATCAAGTCATGTTTCACTCTGTGTAGAGCTTTATCAAGTCATGTTTCACTCTGTGTAGAGCTTTATAAAGTCATGTTTCACTCTGTGTAGAGCTTTATCAAGTCATGTTTCACTCTGTGTAGGCTTTATCAAGTTATGTTTCACTCTGTGTAGAGCTTTATCAAGTCATGTTTCACTCTGTGTAGAGCTTTATCAAGTCATGTTTCACTCTGTGTAGAGCTTTATCAAGTCATGTTTCACTCTGTGTAGAGCTTTATCAAGTCATGTTTCACTCTGTGTAGAGCTTTATCAAGTTATGTTTCACTCTGTGTAGAGCTTTATCAAGTTATGTTTCACTCTGTGTAGAGCTTTATCAAGTCATGTTTCACTCTGTGTAGAGCTTTATCAAGTTATGTTTCACTCTGTGTAGAGCTTTATCAAGTTATGTTTCACTCTGTGTAGTGCTTTATCAAGTCATGTTTCACTCTGTGTAGAGCTTTATCAAGTCATGTTTCACTCTGTGTAGAGCTTTATCAGGATAGATAGTGGTGGATAGATAGTGATGGATAGATAGTGAAGGGTAGATAGTGGAGGATAGATAGTGGTGGATAGATGGTGGTGGATAGATAGTGGAGGATAGATAGTGGAGGATAGATAGTGGAGGATAGATAGTAGTGGATAGATAGTGGTGGATAAATAGTGCAGGATAGATAGTGGAGGATAGATAGTGAAGGATAGATAGTAGTGGATAGATAGTGGTGGATAAATAGTGGAGGATAGATAGCAGAGGATAGATAGTTGGGGATAGATAGTGGAAGATAGACAGTGGAGGATAGATAGTTGAGGATAGATAGTGGAAGACAGATAGTGGAGGATAGATAGTGGAGGATAGATAGTGCAGGATAGATAGTGGAGGATAGATAGTGGAGGATAGAAAGTGTAGGAGAGATAAAGGAGGATAGATTGTGGAAGAGAGATAGTGGTGGAAAGATAGTGGTGGATAGATAGTGGAGGATAGGTAGTGGAAGATAGATAGTAGTGGATAGATAGTGGTGGTTAGATAGTGGAGGATAGATAGTGGAGGATGATAGTTGAGGATAGATAGTGGAAGATAGAGAGTGGAGGATAGATAGTTGAGGATAGATAGTGCAGGATAGATAGTGGAGGATAGAAAGTGGAGGATAGAGAGAGGAGGATAAATAGTGGAGGATAGATAGTGGAGGATAGATAGTGGAGGATAGATAGTGGAGGATAGACAGTGGTTGATAGATAGTAGTCGATAGATTGTGGAGGATAGATAGTGGAGGATAGATAGTGGAGGATAGATAGTGGAGGGTAGATAGGGAAGGACAGATAGTGGAGGTAGATAGTGGAGGATAGCTAGTGGAGGATAGATAATGGAGGATAGATAGTGGAGGATAGATAGTGGAGGATAGATAGTAGTGGATAGACAGTGGAGGATAGATAGTAGACGATAGATAGTGGAGGATAGATGTGGAGGAATAGATAGTAGACGATAGATAGTGGAGGATAGATAGTGGAGGATAGATAGTGGGGGATAGATAGTGGAGGATAGATAGTGGAGGATAGATAGTAGACGACAGATAGTGGAGGATATATAATGGAGAATAGATAGTAGACGATAGATAGAGGAGGATAGATAGTGGAGGATAGATAGTGGAAAATAGATAGTAGAGGATAGATAGTGTAGGATAGATAATGGAGGATAGATAGTGGCGGATAGATGGTAGACGATAGATAGTGGAGGATAGATAGTGGAGGACAGATAGTGGAGGATAGATAGTAGACGATAGATAGTGGAGGATAGATAGTAGAGGATAGATAGTGGAGGATAGATAGTGGAGGATAGATAGTAAAACGAAAGATAGTGGAGGATTTGAGTAGTGGGGAAAATAGATAGTAGACGATAGATAGCGTAGGATAAATAGTGGAGGATAGATAGTAGACGATAGATAGTGGAGGATAGATAGTGGAGAATAGATAGTAGACGATAGATAGTGGAGGATAGATAGTAGACGATAGATAGTGGAGGATAGAGAGTGGAGTATAGATAGTAGACGACAGATAGTGGAGGATAGATAGTGGAGGATAGATAGTAGACGATAGATAGTGGAGGATAGAGAGTGGAGGAAGGATAGTAGACGATAGATAGTGTGGGATAGATAGTCGAGGATAGATAGTAGACGATAGATAGTGCAGGATAGATAGCGGAAAATAGATAGTAGACGATAGATAGTGGATGATAGATAGCGGAGGATAGATAGTAGACGATAGATAGTGGAGGTTAGATAGTGGAAGACAGATTGTAGACGATAGATAGTGGAAGATAGATAGTGGGCGATAGATAGTAGACGATAGATAGTGGAGGACAGAAAGTGGAGGATAGATAGTGGAGGATAGATAGTGTAGGATAGATAGTGGAGGATAGATAGTGGAGGATAGATAGTGGAGGATAGGTAGTGTAGGAGAGATAGTGGAGGATATATAGTGTGGGATAGATGGTGTAGGATAGATAGTGGAGGATAGATAGTGAAGGATAGATAGTGGAGGATAGATAGTGTTTGATATATAGTGGAGGATAGATAGTGGAGGATAGATAGTGTAGGATAGATAGTGGAAGATAGATAGTGGAGGATAGATAGTGTAGGATAGATAGTAGACGATGGATAGTGGAGGATAGATAGTGGAGGATAGATAGCAGACGATAGATAATGGAGGATAGATAGTGGAGGATAGATAGTAGACGATAGATAGTGGAGGATAGAGAGTGGAGGAAGGATAGTAGACGATAGATAGTGTAGGATAGATAGTGGAGGATAGATAGTAGACGATAGATAGTGGAGGATAGACAGTGGAAAATAGATAGTAGACGATAGAGAGTGGAGGATAGATACCGGAGGATAGATAGTAGACGATAGAGAGTGGAAGATAGATAGTAGGCGATAGATAGTGGAGGACAGAAAGTGGAGGATAGATAGTGGAGGATAGATAGTGTAGGATAGATAGTGGAGGATAGACAGTGGAGGATAGATAGTGGAGGATAGGTAGTGTAGGATAGATAGTGGAGGATAGATAGTGTGGGATAGATTGTGTAGGATAGATAGTGGAGGATAGATAGTGGAGGATAGATAGTTAAGGATAGATAGTTAAGGATAGATAGTGGAGGATAGATAGTGGAGGATAGATAGTGTAGGATAGATAGTGCAGGGTAGATAGTGGAGGATAGATAATGGAGGATAGATAGTGTTGGATAAATAGTGGAGGATAGATAGTGTGGGATAGATATTGTAGGATAGATAGTGGAAGATAGATAGTGGAGGATAGATAGTGGAGGACACATAGTGTAGGATAGATAGTGGAGGATAGATAGTGTGGGATAGATGGTGTAGGATAGATAGTGGAGGATAGATAGTGGAGGATAGATAGCGGAGTATATATACTTTAGGATAGATAGTGGAGGATAGATAGTGGAGGATAGATAATGGAGGATATATAGTGGAGGATAGATAGTGTAGGATAGATAGTGGAGGATAGATAGTGTGGGATAGATAGTGTAGGATAGATAGTGGAAGATAGATAGTGGAGGATAGATAGTGTAGGACAATTAGAGGAGGATAGATAGTGGAGGATAGATAGTGGAGGATAGATAGTGGAGGATAGATAGTGGAGGATAGATAGTGGAGGATAGATAGTGGAGGATAGATAGTAGACGATAGATAATGGAGGAGAGATAGTGGAGGATAGATAGTAGACGATAGATAGTGGAGTATATAGAGTGGAGGAAGGATAGTAGACGATAGATATTGTAGGATAGATAGTGGAGGATAGATAGTAGACGATAGATAGTGGAGGATAGAAAGCGGAGGATAGATAGTAGACTATAGAGAGTGGAGGATAGATAGTAGACGATAGATAGTGGAGGTTAGATAGTGGAGGATAGATTGTAGACGATAGATAGTGGAAGATAGATAGTGGAGGATAGATAGTAGACGATAGATAGTGGAGGACAGAAAGTGGAGGATTGATAGTGGAGGATAGATAGTGTAGGATAGATAGTGGAGGATAGACAGTGGAGGATAGATAGTGGAGGATAGGTAGCGTAGGATAGATAGTGGAGGATTGATAGTGTGGGATAGATGGTGTAGGATAGATAGTGGAGGATAGATAGTGGAGGATAGATAGTGGAGGATAGATAGTGTTGGGTAGATAGTGGAGGATAGATAGTGGAGGATAGATAGTGTAGGATAGATAGTGCAGGGTAGATAGTGGAGGATAGATAATGGAGGATAGATAGTATAGGATAGATAGTGTAGGATAGATAGTGTGGATTAGATAGTGTAGGATAGATAATGGAGGATAGATAGTGGAGGATAGATAGTGGAGGACAAATAGTGTAGGATAGATAGTGGAGGATAGATAGTGGAGGATAGATAGTGGAAGATAGAGAGTGGAGGATAGATAGTGTAGGACAGATAGTGGAGGATAGATAGAGGAGGATAGATAATGGAGGATATATAGTGGAGGATAGATAGTGTAGGATAGATAGTGGAGGATAGATAGTGGAGGATAGATAGTGGAGGATATATAGTGGAGGATAGATAGTGGAGGATAAATAGTGTAGGATGGATAGTGGAGGATAGATAGTGGAGGATATATAGTGGAGGATAGATAGTGTGGGATAGATAGTGTAGGTTAGATAGTGGAAGATAGATAGTGGAGGATAGATAGTGTAGGACAGATAGTGGAGGATAGATAGTGGAGGATAGATAGTGGAGGATAGATAGTGGAGGATAGATAGTGGAGGATAGATAGTGGAGGATAGAAAGTGGAGGTTAGATAGTGTAGGATAGATAGTGGAGGATAGATAGTGTGGGATAGATAGTGTTTGGATAGATTTGTGGAGGATAGATAGTGGAGGATAGATAGTGGAGGATAGATAGTGTAGGATAGATAGTGGAGGATAGATAGTGTAGAATAGATAGTGGAGGATAGATAGTGAAGGATAGATAGTGGAGGATAGATAGTGGAGGATAGATAGTGGAGGATAGATAGTGTAGGATACATAGTGCAGGATAGATTGTGGAGGATAGATAGTGGAGGATAGATAGTGGAGGATAGACAGTGGAGGATAGATAGTGGAGGCTAGATAGTGGAGGATAGATAGTGTAAGATTGATAGTGTAGGATAGATAGTGGAGGATAGATAGTGGAGGATAGATAGTGGAGGATAGATAGTGTAGGATAGATAGTGGAGGATAGATAGTGGAGGACAGTTAGTGGAGGATAGATAGTGGAGGATAGATAGTGGAGGATAGATAGTGGAGGATAGATAGTGGAGGATAGATAGTGGAGGACAGATAGTGGAGGCTAGATAGTGGAGGATAGATAGTGTAAGATTGATAGTGTAGGATAGATAGTGGAGGATAGATAGTGGAGGATAGATAGTGGAGGATAGATAGTGTAGGATAGATAGTGGAGGATAGATAGTGTAGGATAGATAGTGTAGGATAGATTTTGGAGGATAGATAGTGTAGGATAGATAGTGGAGGATAGATAGTGGAGGATAGATAGTGGAGGGTAGATAGTGGAGGATAGATAGTGGAAGATAGATAGTGGAGGATAGATAGTGTAGGATAGATAGTGGAGAATAGATAGTGTAGGATAGATAGTGGTGGATATATAGGGGCGAATAGATAGTGGAGGATAGATAGTGGAAGATAGATAGTGGAGGATAAATAGTGGAGGATCGATAGTGTAGGATAGATAGTGGAGGATAGATAGTGGAGGATAGTAGTGGAGGAAAAGATAGTGGAGGATAGATAGTGGAGGGTAGATAGTGTAGGATAGATAGATGAGATAGATAGTGGAGGATAGATAGTGGAGGATAGATAGTGGAGGGTAGATAGTGGGAGGATAGATAGTGGAGGGTAGATAGTGGAGGATAGATAGTGGAGGATAGATAGTGGAGGAAAAATAGTGGAGGAAGATTAGGGGAGGTAGATAGTGTAGGATAGATATGGGGGAAAATAGTGGAGGATAGATAGGGGGAGGATAGATAGGGGAGGTAGATAGGGGAGGATAGATAGGGGAGGTAGATGTGGAGGATAGTAGTGTAGTAGAAGTGGAGGATAGATAGTGGGGGATAGATAGTGGGGATAGATAGTGGAGGATAGATAGTGGAGGATGATAGGGGGGAGGATAGTAGTGGGGGATAGATAGTGGAGGATAGATGTGGAGGTAGATAGTGGGGATAGATAGTGGGGGATAGATAGTGGAAAATGATTGTCGTGTACGTCCTGACTCACTTGTTTTTTTCTGGGGTGGGGTTGAGTAAAAGACTTGGTAGGGTGTCTCACTCACCTCTGTAAATGTATATCTCTCTGTACTCACTCGTTTACTGGGGAAGGGGAAAAACGTTTAGATCGAAAAATTGCGAGGAAAGAGTCTTAAATAGCTTTTAAAAAGGGTATGACAGGTTAGGGGGCCCAAAGTGAGCTAGTAAGGACCAGAAAGAGGGGGGGCCAGGAGCGTGATTCAACCCCCTTTTAAATTTTAAATTGGTCATACGTAGATGTATTTTCTGAATTTCTGTGGGGGCGTTTATGCTCCTGGCCCCGCCCCTTTACGGTTCTACTAGCTCATTTCCCGCCTATGACTTTATCATACCCCCTTTTTTAAAGATGTTTGGTTCCTGCCTCCCCAACATCACTCCCAAATTTTTCCCCTTCCTGAAATCTGTGATGAAGAAATATTCCTAACATCCCCGGACTCATTGATCTTTAAATTTCCCGAAGTGTCCCTTGTTGCTTGTTCCCCCCGTTTTCTGTGTCCCCTTGTTTCGTGTCCCCTTGTTGCTGTGTCCCCCCTTTTTGCTGGTCCCCCTTTTTGCTGGTCCCCTGTTTTTGTGCCCCCTTTTGCGTGCCCCTTGTTTTCTGTGTCCCCCTTATTTTTCTGTCCCCTTGTTGTGTTCCCCCTTTTGTTGTGCCCCTTGGCTGTGCCCCTTGTTGCGTGTCCCCTTGTTGCGGGTCCCCCTTTTGCTGTGTCCCTTTTTGCGTGTCCCCCTTTTGCTGTGTCCCCTTGTTGCTGTGCCCCTTGTTGCGGTGTCCCCTTGTTCGTTCCCCCTTTTTGCGGGTCCCCTTGTTCGGGCCCCCTTTTTGCTGTGTCCCCTTTTTGCTGTTCCCTTGTTCGGTTCCCCCTTTTTGCTGTGTCCCCTTTTTGGTGTACCCCGTTTCTGTGTCCCTTTTTGCTGTGTCCCCTTGTTGTTGTGCCCCCCTTTTTGCGTTCCCCCTTTTTGCTGTGTCCCCTTTTTGCTTTTTCCCCCTTGGGTTTCTGGTCCCCTTGTTGCTGTGTCCCATCGTGAAACTTTTGTCCCCCGTCCACTTTGTCAATTTTCCTTTTAGAATTTGACACGTTACCGTTCCCCCTTTTCGCTCTGGCCTCCGGCCCTTTTATTCCCCAACCGAACTCCCTCTGTTGTTTCTTTATCCTTCCCCAACTTCATAACTTTAAACTTGTGGGGTTAAACTCCAGGAGCCATTGTAGAACGGGTTGCAGCCGTCCCGTCCCTTTAATCTTACGGGTCCGCCCCTTGTATTCCCTTCATTTCCTTCATCATCTGCAAAAAAGGGACACCTTTAATCTGTTCCTTCGGTATATTCCAACCCAAAAAAAACAGCCCGGTCCCCTACTGACCCCTTTTTAACCCCCCTCGACACAACGTCCACCCTCTCTCTCTTCCCCTACTTCTACTATACTTTCTACTAAACTACTTTCTACTTTTTTTACTACTATTATATACTATATACTATAACTACGTAAACTTTACTAAACTATTCTCTCGTACTACACTACGACTAACTATTCTAAACTAATACTACAACACTAATTTTTCTCACTATATACTATTACAACTACTACTACTATTTTACTACTATACATACTGCTACTACATACTCTACTCTACTATTTTCTACTCTCTAACTATACTACACTTTTACTTACTACTACTACTACACTATAACTATATACTACTAAAATACTATACTATACTATGCTACTATACTATACTATACAAATACTACTTTTATTATAATACATTATATACTACAAATTTTACTTACTAATATACTACTATATACTACTCTACTTTTACTCTATACATATACTCTAACTCTATATTTCTATAACTACTACACTCTATATATACTAACTACTTTCTACTACTATATACTATTACTTACTATATATATACTATACTTTCTATATACTATATACTACTATACTACTATACTATACTACTACTACTATATATATATACTACTACACTAACTATATATATATATACTATTTATCTACTATACTTACTACTATATACTAACTACTTACTACTACTACTATCTACCTACTAAACTATACTACAACTACTATACTACTACTTTACTACTACAACTTTATACTTTTTTTTATAATTACTACTCTATTATTATTACTACTCTATTTACTACTATTTACTACTTATATTTCTCTTTTATTTACTACTTACACTACTACTACTACTATCTACATTATAATATAATACCTACTACTCTACTATATACTACTTACTACTCTCTTTTACCACTAACTACTATATACTATACTACTCTTACATACTACTTTTTACTACTACTACACTATATATAAATACTGCTAACTACTATATTTACTATTTTCTTATTTTACTACTCTACTATATACAAACTACAAAACTATTACTACTCTATACTATTACATTATTTAACTACTACTATACTACAAATTACTATACTACATATTTCTTACTTATCTAATTACTACATCGCTACTACTAATATTTACTACTATATACTACTACTACTATACTACAAATACTATTTAAACCACTACTATTTCTATATACTAATACTTTTATACTACTATTAAAACTATTTAAAAAAACAAACTACATTTACTATTCTACTACTATTTCTTACTAAAATATATACTTACTCTACCAAATTCTTACTACTCAAATACAAAACTATACTACTACTCTTTACTATACTATACTATACTACACTACTACTACAAATTTTACTACTTACTATACTCTACTATATATATATCTATCTACTATATATATATACTAAAAACTACTACTACTATACTATACAAAACTACCTTCTATACTATACTACTACATATTATACTACTACTATATACTATACAAATACTACTACTACTACTACCTAATACTATACTACTTACTCTACTACTATTTCTACTACACTACCCTTTTTAATTACTTTACTACTACTTCACTAATATACAATTTATACTACTTTATTTCTACACTACTATCTATATACAAAATTTACTACAAAATTTCAAATTTTAACTACTATTTTAAAATACTACTATATACTATTACTGTATATACTACTACTACTACTATTATCTTCTACCTATACTTTACTACTACTATATACTACTCTTTCTACTAACTACACTTATACTACTACTTATTACTATACTTATACTTTACTATACTACTATAAAAATTTACTATACTACTATTTTCCTACTACTTTTATACTACTACTACTTTTAAAATACAAAACTACTATCCCTACTTACTATACAAACTACTACAAACTACACATTACTACTACTAACTATATACTATTTCTATACTATACTACTACAAACTTTTTTTACTACTATATTTCTCTACTATATTTCTTACTATTTTAAATACTATACTACTATATATATTTTACTACTACTGCTACTTATACTACAAATATTTTTTAACTTCTTATACTTTTCTATTTTTATTTTTCCTACTTTTTTTAACTTTATATACTAATCTATCTACTACAAAACTATACTACTACTACTCTATTACTATACAAATTTTTACTACATTTATATATATACTACTCCTCTATACTATACTACTACTCATTTTTATATACTACACACAAACTACTACTACTTATACTTACTTCTATACTACTACTATTACAAATTTCTATACATTACTACTATATTTACTATACTATTTAAATTACTACGACTACTTATATTTTACTATATTACTCTATACTAATACAAATATATTATACCAAAAATTTTCCACTATATATACTCTACTACATTACTATATACTACTATTTACTATATTTCTACTATATCCTTCCTACTACTATACTATTATACTACTATACTTATATACTACTCTCTATTTACTATATACTATATATTATACTACTACTTTTACTATACTAAAAAACTCTATTACTATACTACTACTATTTACTACTACTACTATACAAAACTACTACTACTATATTACTACTACTATTACTATTATATACTACTATTTTACTACTTTACTATATATTACTACTATACTTTACTACTATACTATATTACTATATTTACTATAATACTACTATATACTTTTACTACTCTCTTTTTAACTACTACACTACTTTTACTACTACTACTACAACTATACTACTTTTTAACTATACTATTACTACTACTACTACTATTACTACAAAACTACTTTATAACTACTATTTTACTATACTATTTACTAATACTTTTATTTACTATTTACTATCTACTTTTTACTACTATACACTATTTACTTAATATTATACTATTACTTACTACTACTACTATTATACTTATTTTATATAAAACTATTACAAACTACAAAACTCTACTATAAACTTACTACTACTTCTATTATACTACTATATGCTAAAAAAACAAAAACAAAAAAACAAAAGAACAAGAACAACAAAAACAACAACAAGACAACAACAAAAACAAGAACAACAACAACATTAACAACAACAACAGCAAACAAAAACCAAAACAACAACAACAACAACAACAAAACAACAACAAAACAAAAACACAAAACAACACAATTAAACAACAACAAAAAAACAACAACAACAATAACAATAATAATCACCAATATTTCTGGAATTTTTTATTTTTTAAATTAAACCAACATAACAAATCTGTGATTTATTGTTAGAGAATTAAGAGCAATTAGCAACAGCAAATTGGAAGATTAACCTCAGTTACGTCTCAGAGTCAATTTACCGACCAATTAGGACATAGAATACTTTTAACTGGAGTGATTTGTGTTTTCTGACTGGTATTTTGTATAATTCTGCCAATCATTCTGAATTGTTGGTAGTATGACCTATCAGGAGCATGATAATCATGCTGGGTATTGTCTGGGTATATTGTGGGGTATTGTGGGTTTGTTGTGTGCTGTTGTTGTGGTATTGTGGGTTTGTTGTGTGTTGTTGTTGTGGTATTGTGGGTTTGTTGTGTGTTGTTGTTGTGGAATTGTGGGTTAGTTGTGAGTTGTTGTTGCTGGTATTGAGGGTTAGTTGTGAGTTGTTGTTGTGGAATTGTGGGTTTGTTGTGTGTTGTTGTTGTGGTATTGTGGGTTAGTTGTGTGTTGTGTTGTGGTATTGTGGGTTAGTTGTTAGGTTGTTGTTGTGGAATTGTGGGTTTTGTTGTGTGTTGTTGTTGTGGTATTGTGGGTTAGTTGTGTGTTGTTGTTGTGGTTATTGTGGGTTTGTTGTGTGTTGTTGTTGTGGTATTGTGGGTTTATTGTGTGTTGTTGTTGTGGTATTGTGGGTTAGTTGTGAGTTGTTGTTGCTGGTTATTGAGGGTTAGTTGTGAGTTGTTGTTGGTGATATTGTGGGTTTGTTGTGTGTTGTTGTTGTGGTATTGTGGGTTAGTTGTGTGTTGTTGTTGTGGTATTGTGGGTTAGTTGTGAGTTGTTGTTGTTGGTATTGTGAGTTTGTTGTGTGTTTTTGGGTTGTGGTATTGTGGGTTAGTTGTGTGTTGTTGTTGGTGGTATTGTGGGTTAGTTGTGAGTTGTTGTTGTGGTATTGTGGGTTAGTTGTGTGTTGTTCTTGGTGGTTTTTGTGGGTTAGTTGTGTGTTGTTGTTGTGGTATTTTGGGTTAGTTGTGTGTTGTTGTTGTTGTGGTATTGTGGGTTAGTTGTGTGTTGTTGTTGTTGTGGTATTGTGGGTTAGTTGTGAGTTGTTGTTGTTGTGGTATTGTGGGTTAGTTGTGTGTTGTTGTTGTTGGTATTGTGGGTTAGTTGTGTGTTGTTGTTGTGGTATTGTGGGTTAGTTGTGAGTTGTTGTTGTGGTATTGTGGGTTAGTTGTGTGTTGTTGTTGTGGTATTGTGGGTTAGTT
>NC_069494.1:18750440-18753639 GCF_026875155.1 Cherax quadricarinatus
ACCTAGTTGGGTTGCGGGGGTGGTCCCAAAATCCGGCCCCGCCTCTTCCTGGTCGCTACCCGGTCACTCTCCCTGAGCCGTGAAATTTATCATTTCCTCGCTTAAAGCAAGGGTTTGGGTCCTGCCTCCATAACGCTTCCCCAAAATATTCCACTTTAAAGGCTACTTGTTGGCTGAAGGAAAAAACTTCCTTAAAATCCCTTTTGATTCTTTTGTGTCTTCAGCTTCCAACTGTGTTTCCCCCTTTTTCTGTGTCCCTTTTCTGGAACTCCCGTCTTTGTCCCCCTTGTCAAATTTCCCCTTCCCGCATTTTGATGGCGTTTTCATGTCCCCCTATCTCTCCTGTCCCCCAGTGTAGTCAGGTTGATTTTCCCCTTTAAAATCTCCTGGGGGACATATTTTCTTAGTCTGGGACTAGTTTTTGTTTCAAACTTTGCACTTTCTCTAGGGTTTTTTTACGTGCTTTTGGTAGGGGTGGGTTCCCCAAAAATGGGGCCGCATACCCAATATGGGGCCCCAACTACTCGGTTTACGGGGTTTTCCCGAATGATTCCTTATTTAAGGGTGTCGGAAAGTTGTTCTGAGGGTTTTCTAGGGCCCATATGCTGGGAGCAGTTATTTGGTTTTATGTGCGTTAGGGGATGTGCCTGGTGTTATACTACCCCAAGATCTTTTTTCCTTTGAGTGAGGTTTGTAGTCTTGGCCCCTAGACTGAAATCCGACTGCGGTCATTTTTTGCCCCTTCCCCCCAAATTTTATGAACTTTGACTTGGTGGGATTGAACTCCAAAGGGGCCCAAAAAGCTGGACCCGGGGTTTAAACCTTTCCAGATCCCTTTTTTAGTTTTGCCCGGTCTTCGATCGAGTGGGAAATTTTTCTCATCAACTTACGTCCATCTGCAAACAGGGAAAACTCAGGTTATTCCCCTTTCCCTCATGGCTTCACCCAAAAACCAAAAAACAGCAATGGTCCTTGGAATGACCCCTTTCGGGCCCGTGGTAAGGTGCCCAAATCTGACACCTCGGGAAAAATTTTTATGACCCCGCCCCGGCTGTCTTCCTGGGCAAATATTCCCCGATCCATTGTAGTGCCTTCCCTGTTATCCCCCGCCCTTTGGGCCCCCTGTTTTTTTCACCAATCTCTTGTGTGGAAATGTGTTAAAAAAGCCCCTTTTTGCCGTCCCAAAAATATGCAATCCAACCCCCCCCTCTCTTCTTGTCTTAATGCTGTCACCATGTCATGAATCCAGTAGGTTTTGTTTACCAGGAATTTTTCCCGGGCCCTGAAACCTGTTGTTGTGTTGATGAGAGGCGTTCCTTTCCCAGGTGTTCCCCACTCTTTCCCGATAATTTTTCCCCCATGATTTTGCATACTTACTGTCAGTGACACTGGGGCTGTAGATTAAAAGCTCATGTCTGTCTCCTTTTATAAAGTTTTGGGGCTACATTTGCTGTCTTTCCCTTTCCCCAGGCAATCTCCCTGTTTTTGTTTGATGTATTGAATATTGTTGGGTTTTGGGTACACATAGCGCCTTGGCCCCCCTCTCTCAATTTCCCAGGGGGGATGTTATCTGGTCCCATTGCCTTTGAGGTATCTAGCTCACTCAGAAGCCTCTTCACTTCTTCCTCGGTTGTGTGCACTGTGTCCAGCACTTGGTGGTGTGCCCCACCTCTCCGTCTTTCTGGAGCCCCTTCTGTCTCCTCTGTGAACACTTCTTTGAATCTCTTGTTGAGTTCCTCACATACTTCACGTTCATTTCTTGTTGTCTCTCCTTCCTTCCTAGCCTGGTTACCTGGTCCTTGACTGTTGTTTTCCTCCCTGATTGTGGCTGTACAACAGTTTCGGGTCAGATTTGGCTTTCGCTGCTATGTCATTTTCATATTGTTTTTGGGGCCTCCCTTCTTATCTGTGCATATTCGTTTCTGGCTCTACGATTGCCTCTCATTATTCTCCTGGGTCCTTTGCCTTCTATATTTCTTCCATTCCCTAGCACACTTGGTTTTTGCCTCCCTGCACCTTTGGTAAACCATGGGCTCATCCTGGCTTTTTCATTATTCCTGTTACCCTTGGGTACAAACCTCTCCTCAGCCTCCTTGCATTTGTTGCTACAATTCCATCATCTCATTAACTGGCTTCCCTGCCAGTTCCTGTCCCACTGAACCCCCTTCAGGAAGTTCCTCATTCCTGTGTAGTCCCCTTTCTTGTAGTTTGGCTTCATTCGTCCTGGCCTTCCTGCTTCTCCCTCCACTTGTAGCTCTACTGTGTATTCGAAGCTTAAAACCACATGGTCACTGGCCCCAAGGGTCTTTCATATGTGATGTCCTCGATATCCGCACTACTCAAGGTGAATACTAAGTCTAAGCCTTTGCTGGTTCATCCTCTCCTCTTCTCTCTTGTAGTGTCCCTTACGTGTTGGCACATGAAGTTTTCCAGTACCCACCTCCATCATCTTAGCCCCCCATGTATCTTGGCCCCCATGCGGGTCCAAGTTCTCCCAATCGATCTCCTTGTGGTTAAAGTCACCCATGATCAGGAGCTTTGCCTGCATGCATGAGCTCTTCTGGCCACTCTAAGCCAGTGTGTCAACCATCGCTCTATTGCTCTCGTCGTACTCTTGCCTTGGCCTCCTGCTGTTTCTGTGGTGGGTTATACATCACTGCTATTACCACCTTGGGACCTCCAGAGTGAAGTGTTCCCGCTATGTAATCACTTTCTTCTCCGCTGTCTCCTCTCTCCAGCTCATCAAAATTCCAGCGATTTTTGATCAGCAGTGCCACTCCTCCACCCCCCCCTGTTCCCTCTGTCTTTCCTCAGGATTTGGTATCCCGTTAGAAAGATGGCATCTGTTATCATACCTGTAAGCTTGGTTTCTGTGAGAGCTATGATGTCCGGTGATGCTTCTTTGACTCTTTCGTGCCACTCCTCCCACTTGTTTGTTATTCCATCAGCGTTTGTGTACCATACCTTCAGTTTCCTTTCCAACACTGTGGTTTGGGGGGCCAGTGAGGGTGGGAGACCTGGTGGCATACTGTGGGATTCTATGGTTGGGGGTTGGGTGGAAGCTGTGGGTATGGATTGTAGTGTGTGTTGGGATGGTGTGATAGGTTGTATGGTTCTGGGAATAGTTGTGTGTGTGCTTGCCCTTGCTGTTCTGTTCTGCTCTGACTGAAGTCTGCTGGTTCCATTCTTGTCACTTTTA